>JAMJFZ010003164.1:0-106448 GCA_026225945.1 Cricetomys ansorgei
AATTGCAATAGTATAAATAAATCAATGTTAAAAAATTTTAAATTTCATTTTAAAAATGTTACGAATGTCTTATGTTTTACTAGGCCGTAGGCTGAAACTTCCCTAAGAATGCTTAACAGTATGCAAACTTAACAGAAGAGAAAAATCCTGATAAACATTGCATGAGCTAATATTGTATATTCTTAGCTTAAATTCCATATAAACTAATGCATATAGCCAGGTAACGAGTTAGTAAAATAAGAAAATACAAAGTACAGGTTGAATTCATCAATATTGTAAATGTCCTCCTATGTAACTCTGCATTTTTTATTTTTTACTCTCTAATTTATTTCAGGTGTTTGGTTACAGGGTAGGAAAATTAACGCAGCTACTGTTAGCCAAGAGGAGTCATGTTCTTAGAATTATTAGAGTCCACACTCAAGAAAATCCATAGTCAGATATACTGGTAAAATAGTTCATTTGAAGCATTTTTTATATATGGATATTGTACTTTCATTGTAGACAGTGATGGGTTTCATGATATTTTTATTCAATATAAAATATTCATTGATGTCTTTACCTAGTTAGCCTTCCATGTCTCTTTATCCACCTTCTTTTTTCTAGGCCCTGTACTCTCCCCCAAACTCCCTTCTATTGTCATATATATTATTCGGAGATCATACTAAGTGACACTATGTTATTTTATAAGTCATTACAATTATATATTATGTTTACAAGCATCTGTTGTGTTTGCTGATGGTACAGCTAAGCTCAAAATTAAAAGTCTAGGCAGAGAATTCTCTAATCATTTATTACAGAACACCCTGATTCATTGCATCACCTACTTATAGCTCTCAGGGTTGATGAAGAGAAAAAGAAACACTCACCCAGCTGGGCCTTCAGTCAACATTCATGTAGAATGAGACCTTAGGAAGTAGTTATAAGGAAGAAATGTCATCAGCTCATCCCCCACTAGACCCACAGTTATCATGTCATCTGGAGAAGGCAGTTCTGACCTTGGGGTTGTCAGAAAGTGCACCATCAAATGGGAAAGTGAACTTCCCTAATTCCAGGAGAACAGTGGAATAGGAACAGCTGAGCTCTGGTTTCCCTTGTGTGAGCTTCTCCCCAGGAAATATCTGTCTGTGTGGATGAGCTGTTTGTGAACAAAGCAAAAGTAAAAATAATAGTACTCCATTTAAAAGTAGTGGAAAAACACTTTAGATTCCCCAAGGTAGCTCTCTTGCTTCCAAGAGTCCTGTTAGCCTCCATACTTACGTGACAGTGGTTCAATATAATACCTAGAAATTATTAAACTGTCACTGTCTCCAAACACACTTAGGTAAAGTAATCTTTCTTCCAGATGGCACAGACATGAGGTAATATAATCAGCATAGAGTGGGCCGTGGAGGACAGGATGTAGCTCAGTCCATAGAGTGCAAGTCTTGAAAATATTGTGTATGTGGACACCATGGAAGAGCCAAATCATGAAATATAAACACGGGTAAGGAAGAAGAAATCCAAGTCAATGGCATAGATTAGATCTTCAATCAGATATAGAAGAAAACTGCCCCAACCTAAGAAAGACACACCCATACAAATACAAAAAGCACACAGAACATAATAATGACAAGACCAGAAAACAAAATTACCATGGCATCTCATAGTTAAGACACTGAGTGTACAGAACAAAGAAAGTGCATTGAAAGCTGAAAGAGGAAAACAGCAAGTCAAAATAAAAGGAAAACCCATCCCCCCCCAAAAAAAAAGCTGTTTCTTCAAGGGAAACTTTCAAAATTAGAAGAGTCTGGAGTAACACATTCCAAATCTTAAATGACAACCAATTTAGATTCATACACCCAGCAAAACTGCTGCCATGAGTGAAGGAGGAAGGAAAGTTACTACAAAAGAAATTCTATTCCAAACCTATCAACAATACAGGAAGCTTTCCTTTGGCTGAAGAGAGGAATAAGCAAAGCAGAGTCTATGGAAAGAAATACAAGTCATAGGTGTTAAAACACAAAGTACCACTGACCACACAAACAACAGCAAAAAATCAACAACAGCATGACCAGCACTAACACACATGCACACACTTGAATAATAATTTAAACATGAATGGTCTCAATTCTCCACTCAAAAAGCAAAGAGTAGATAGATGGATCAAGAGACAAAATCTGTCTATCCGCTGCTTACAAGACACACCTCTTTGTTTTAAAGATAAGTACCACATTAGAGAAAAGGTATGGACTGAAATACTCCAGTAAAATGGAAACAAGAAGTAAGCTGGAGTCATTATCATATATATATCATATATGATCATATATATATCATATATATGATCATATATATAAGATATATTTCAAACTAAAACAACTCAGAAGAATAGAAGAGGGATACGTCATTCTAATTAAGGGAATATATTACACCCCTAAACATGTATACACCAAATTCAGGAGCACCCAATTTCATAAAATATCTCCTACTGGATTAAAAGACAAAGATGAACATCAAGCCATTAATAGTAGGTGATCAATACCCTACTTGTTCCCATAGATCATCCAGACAAAAAACAGAGAAACATCAGAATTAATGACATTACATATCAAATAGACTAATTAGATACTTAGACAATATTCTAACCAAACACTAAAGGAATAGAAATTTTATCCTGCAGTATATAGAAGCTTTTATAAAATAGACCATATCCTGAAATGCAAAAAAAATCATTATAAATTCAAAAATATTGAAATCTGCGGGAGTCGAGCCCAGGTCTAGTCCACACGGGGTTCCTCAGTCTTTACAAAGATGGATAAACAATGAAGTTGTGACAAGTGAACGCAGTAATTCACTCCTCTATGGAACCTTTAGTTGACATGCTTAACATGCCTTAATGAGGACACATAGGAATATACTTTATGATTATGACACGCAAATAGCGTTTCTTTAATAATAAAAATAAAGAAATTAGAAGTTAGAAAAGTTAAGAGAGAAAAATTAACAATGTGCACATTGGGGAAAAATTACAAGACTCCCCTCTAGACAGAGAGCTGTCCTGACTGAAATAGCAAAACTGCTAACTTCTTATCTAACAGAATGCAGGTGTTCAGGCATACATCAATGCAAGAGTGTTCATCCCCTCCTAGCTGCAGGCTTCTAATCTTCAAGGTTAATTTTAGTGGGTAGTCTTAACACAATAGTCTATTAATTAATAGCTGAATTTCAGGTCTGTATATTTGCTACAATAAAGGGGGGCAGGCATTCAGGGGTGAATTATCTATTTGCTTTTTCAAGTTTGCTGACATACTGTCTAGACTTTGTTTCTGTTCTTGACTATGGCTTTGTCTCTATGGGAAGGTCAGTTTTACATGCCAAAAACTTGAAGGCCAGTAAGACTGTTACAATTACTTAGAGTTGAGATGGCAGTGTTCCTCTCCCAGCCAGCCCAGGAATTGATTTGAGTTTTCATTAATAGGCCAAAATAGACAATATTATTGATGAGAGGCTTTTGTCACCATACAGTAAAGATGAGAAAGAAGCAAGGCAGTTGGTGGGCTTCAGACTCCTAGCTAAGGGAAAAACCAGGATCCTTGTCAAGCAGGTTACGTCCACAGCCTGGGTATCATCAGCCCCCAACAGAAATCACTCCTTGAATCTATTTGACCACAGTGAAATAAAATCTAACATTGACAGCAAACTAATCTCCAGTAAATACACAGAATCAAGAAGATTAAACAACGTGTTACAGGATGATGACTGAACCAAAGAAGAAATCAAGAGAGAAAATAAAGTCTTCCTGAAACTAAATTTAACAGAAAACAACAGGAAAAGACTTCTGAGGTGCACTGAAAGCAGTCCTGTGGAGGAAAGTTATAGCTCTAGGCACCAAAGGGGGGAAAAATCAGAAAAAAAAAAACAATACAAATAATTCACTTAATGACATAAGGCAATGAGTTGGAACACAGCAACAACAAACCAAATACAATTCGGTTGACAGCAACAAATAATAAAAATAACATCAGAAATCAACAAAACAGAAACTAAGAAAACAATATACTCTATAAAGATAATTGATAGACTCCTGACCCAACTAAACAAACTCCAGAAAGAGAGGACCACAACGAACAGAATTAGAAAGGAATAGGAAATCATTACAGGAGACACCAAGGGAATTAAGAATATTATGACAGATAATCTTAAAACCTATATTCTGTGTAGCAGGGATATCTAAAGAAATGTATGATATTCTAGATTCAACCAAATAACCAAAATAAAACCAAGATGTCAACAGCCTAAATAGACCCATAACAAATGAGGAGACAGAAATACTATAAATGGCCTTCCAGCTAAGAATAGTCCAGGTCCTGGTGGATTTAGAGCAGAATCCTATCAGACATTCAAAGATGATCTAGAGCCGGCCTTCTAACACTCATTTTAAAAAAGAAAAGAAACACAAGGAGCACTCCCAAACTACTTCTAGGAAGCCAGTGTCACTCCAACATCAAAAGCAGGTAATGACACAAATGAAGAACGAAGATTGCACATCAATACCTTGATGAGAATAGACTCTAAAATATTTGCAAACAGAATACAGACATACAGCAAAAAGATGATATGCACTGTACAGTAGAGATCCCAAAATTCTCAGGATATTTCTATAAATCATAAACAAATTCAGCACTGTGGCAGTTTAGAGAACCAACTTAAACAAACCAATAGCTTTTCTGTTTACCAACAATGAACATGCAGAGAAGATCAGGGACATGCTCCCAATCACAACAGCTTTAAGAAAGATAGTCTCTAGGAGTAATCCTAACCACAGAAGCAAATGCCCTCTACAATGAGGCTTCAAACCTCTGCAAAAAGAGAAGGATACTATGAAATGGGAAAATACCCCATGCTCATGGATTGATAGATACAATATTGTGAACATATCCACTCTTCCAAAAGCTATTTACAGATTTAATGCAATACCAATTAAAAAACCACATCTGATTCCTTGCTGTATAGAAAAACTATTCTAAAATTTGTATACACAAAAGACACCGAATAGCCAAACAATCCTGAGCAGAAGAACTGTGCTGGAGCCATCACAATTCCAGTTCTTAAGATATATTACAGAGCTATCATAATAAATACAATATAGGATTGGCACAAAAACAGACATGTAAACCAATGAAACAAAATCAAAGACCCAAACGTGAGTACAAGTAACTTAAATCTTTTATTATTTGACAACAATGCTGGAAACACATGCTGGAAACAAAGAAAGCATCGTCAACAAGTAGTTCTGGGGAAACTGAATGTCCCCTTGCAAAAGAATGAAATTAAACCTGTATCTCTCACCTTTCTACAAAAACTAACTCCAAATGGATCGAAGACCTAAATTTGAAAGGCTGAAGCTTCTAGAAGTCAATATAGGTAGCATCCTACATGACATAGGTGTATGAAAGATTGGGGACTGTCCAAGGTCTAATTGTGAGTGGAAACTTGTCTTGAACCCAGAGTCATCCCTAGAGAGTGAGAATGGAAGAAATTCGGGTGCTCCTCACCTTTTAGCTCTTTTCAAAACCCAGCTAAATTTAGATACGAACTTTCACTAAACAAACATGCTTCTGTGCCACGTGGGCTGGAAGACACAGACTCAAACTCTGCACACAGTCAAGGCCATGCCTAACATAGGATATCCTAACTAATGGACATCCTCAGGGTCACCAGCTCCTCTCCTGTTTGTGACCCTTTATATGTACCCTACACGCCCCATTAAAGTCAAGATGTCCAGTGAAGCGTACTCCTGCGTGTTTCTGTCCACTTGTCGACACACTGGAGGCCCCCCAAGGACACCGCAGGATGTGGTAGAACCAAGGCTAGGCCCCACCATGTCGAGCGTGTCCCTGCCTTGTCTCTAGGCCAGGAGGAGGCCCAGTGGGCAGCCGCCAACTCCAGGCAAGCAAATCCTCCAGGCGGGAGGATTTCCATGCCCCAGGACTACAAGAACGCAATTCCTAACTGGGACTCCATTTGCCCAAGAAGTAAACAAAGAATCGACAAGTGGAACCTCATGAAAATAAAAAGCTTCTTCATAACCCTCGAAACAATCAACCAGGTGAACAGGACTCCACAGAAACTTCTCTTTGCAGCTCACCACTGTAGGAAATCATGGTCAATCAAAATAGACAGATGTAGTACCAAATCCCAACAGAGACACATGCGGAAACATCCCCACACCTAAGGTTCAGGGCGCACTGTGGAGAGAGGGGCAGAAAGACGGTAAAAGCCAAGGGTCCAGAAGTTAGTTGTCATACGTCAGCTCCTAGTTCCATCAGCAGCTAAACTAACAAAGTCTCACCAACACAGCCACCCAAATGTGACCTGAATGACGATGAGACCAAGGAACATGCCAAGTGGGTTGCGGGAAAGCCCATGGCCCTGAACACTATTCAAAGAACTACAGTTATCTCACTGAAGCCGGGAGGAAATGAGGTGCTCCTTCTCAGGGAAGAGGACACTGGTGGTTGTCCAGTGAGAAACAGTCTGCCTTGAAAACATGTACACAAGTAGCTTTCTATGACCTCCACAGGCTATTTACATATATATTTATATACATACTATAAATGTGTACATAAATAAATATACGCATGCAACAACAGTATAAAAAAGGACCATGAATTTGAAAAAGAGCAAGGAGTGGTATATTCCAAGGTTTGGAGAGGAAAGGGAAGAAAGAAATGTAATTAAATTAAAATATCAAAAGCAAACAAACACAAAAGGAAAATATTTTTAAAAGGACGAAGTCATAGACAAACAGAAGCAAAGCTAAGATTTAAGCAGTATGTATTATAGCTTCCATTTTTCTGAAATTCCGGTGTGTGCAATTGTGTGTGCGGCTGTATCTCTATGTGTTCCTTTTGCTTTTTCCTTTGGTCCTATTTTTTTATGTTTCTTTTGTCCTATTCTGATTTGAAAGGTTTTGTTTAGTCTTTTTGTTGTTTTCTTTTATTGTTAATACTTAGATGCCTGTTTGTTTCCTAAAGGAAACAGAAAATGTGTGACCAGAATGGAGGGGAAGGAAGGAGAAACACAGAGGACTAGGGAGGGGAAACCCTAATCACAATATACATATGAAAGTAAATCTATTTTTAATGAAAAAAATGTTTGCTGAATGGTGGTGAACTCTTGTAATCCCAGTGCTGGAGAGGCCGAGGCAGGAGAATGCCTGGGGATACCATTCTGACTTATTTGAAGCTCTAGGCCACCATGAGACACCCTGTCTCAAAATACAAGGTGGATTGCATGTGAAGGACAGCTAAGGTTTTTCCCTGACTCCTGACTCCTGACCGCTGACCCCTGACCTCCACATTCACATGCACATACATCCTTCATCCGTGTACACACATGCATACACACCTACATAGAAAGCAGTTTGAACATCATGTGTGTATAAATGCTTTTAATTTACTAATAACATTTCAATAAATGAAATGAAGTGCAAATAAATAGTCACATAATAGTTTCATACAAGACTCACTAAGTAACTGTGGTAAAAATGAAAACTTTAAATTCACGTTATTTTTATGTACCCATAGAAATTATGATTAAGAAACAGAATTAAGACTACAACAGAGTATTTAAAATATTCTTGATAACGTAGTGGTAAATTAAAATATTTTCGAGAGAAAGACTTAAAAAGTCATTATCGGCAAGGAGTTTCTTTTGAGTAACCTCAGCATCAAGAGAACATGCAGGACACCAAGGAAAATAAAAAGGAGAGAGTAAGAGAATTCCTTACTGGGGAAGAATCAACTCAGGGAGTACAATGAACTGAGAGAACTTTACATGAGTTGGCAGCAGAAACATCAAAGAATGTATATGTGTAATCCCACAGATTGTATTTAAATCATATAAAGAATGTTGCTTTGCTACTTGAACAATTAATCTTAAACAATTAACTTAAACAAAGTTTAAGAAGAAGCTCTTGTGTTTTGTTTTGTGCTTAGAAAAAAGTTATAGGAGCTGCACCAGCATGACACCTTACAACCACCTGTAACTCCAGTTCAAGGGGATCCAATGACCTCTTTGGGTCTCCATGGGTACCAGAAAGACACAAATATGTACATGTTGCCAAATATTCATCCATACCTCTGAATAAAAAATAAATTAAGAGGGTTTTTTAAAAAAATTTATTTAAAAAAAAAAGAATACTAAAAAGGTCCTCTTTAGGTAAAACGGTGGCACTTTAACTTCATGGTTTTCAGCATATTGATTATTCTGTTATCAGAACTGATTTGTACCAAAGGAGTAATTGTAGGATAGACATTCATCACAAAATTCTGAACAGTCAGGATGACTGGGTCATACATCCATAACAGGACTGCGGTGCTGGAGATGAAGAAATCCATCCAGTACATGACCACATAGAAAACCACAAGCACCAAGGTGGTCTGTGTGGCCCTCTTCTCAGGGGAAGATCTCAGGGGTCGGACGCTATGAAGATGCCTGCATTGCCTTTGATGTCTGAACAAGAAAATCACCATGTATGCACTTGTGATCAGCATAACTCCTACAAGAAATACATCTCTGGAGGTTGTCACTGCTAAAATGAATACCCTGATGATGTAGTTCGTGGGAAGAGAGAGCAGTGTTTAGTGACCTTCATTTGGTTGGTCCCACTCACATTGGTAAAAGCACCAACATAGTAGATCCATTGACCACTGAATGACAGATTGAAAGACCAAATACAGAAGAATGCATAGATCATGTTCTTTTTGAGTTTATTTTTAAATTGTCCCAACAATGAGGAGCTGGGACTGATAGTGACAGCCTGGAACACGCTCAGGAGGCAGGTGGTGCAGATAGAGAGTCCTCTCATCACCCTGCTTATGTAAAAAGTTGCCTTACATTTGAGGTCATCATCAATGTTCAGTGACTCAAACATGTCTGAAAGCCAAACATCCCCTGCAATGAAGACCATCACTATGTGGGCAAAGGCCAGTTGACAGGAGATCAGGTCCGTGGGCTTAGGTCTGTGACCTATGATTATGAAAGTGTAGAAAGAAAAGAGAACCATATTGGCTAGGATACCAAGTCCAGCTTGGAAATAGAGGACATTATTTAGTGAGGACATGCGTGGAAAGTGCATTCATGTGAACAGCATAGAGGAAGCATATTTCATAGACCTGGAAAAACAATAGGGTACACATCAAAGTTGTGAATCACTGGGCAGTTTACTGTATCACTCTGTTTTACCCACTCATTCTCAATTAACATGTCTCTTTAAATCTAAAATTCCAGACTGAACATCATAGCCTACGCTTATATACCTCTCCATGTATCTATCTATAAAGATAGTGTATTACAGAGAAGAATGCATTCACAGTCACACCTACAGAGAATGCAGCTCTGTGTGCCTGTGCTGCACTGGAGCCTCATGCATTGGAAATTCAATCCCATGGATTTCCATTGTCCCATTTAATAGTTAACACCAAAACAGTAGTGACAGACACAGAATATTAATCACATTTGTACAAAGGAACAAATATCATTTCAATCTGGAGAAAATTCATAAAAGAAATCTAAAAGAAAGATGATTCATTCTCATAGTTCATAATTTTAATATGCTCTATCTAAAATTTCAGCTATCTAAAATTCTATTGGAATCACAATGATCATTCATGATAATCTCACTAGTCTAGTCACCAAAATGTCTCTATCTTGATTGACCTGTTTTTATGTTCCTTCTTCCACGAAATCTTACACCCCAGGATCTGGAACTAAAGACATAGTCACAGCTGGACACCATTAGTGCACTTCCCACACCCTATTAATTGTATAACCGCTATGGTTACAAATGGTTCCAGAAGTCTCCCAGTTCAGAACAGAGAAAGAACTCACTCCCACATATCAAGACAAACGCTATTTTGTTTTCTTTTGTGGGGGAAGGGATAGTGTAAATTGTTAACAGTGTGATTTCTTATGTCTTTTTCAGCCATCAGAATTGTTATTTTTCCTACATACTTCCTTCCCTGTATTTATCCTCCTCCTCCCCGAGTGACCCCATTCTCCCATTGTCCTCATCAGATCCTGTGTGTCCTCCCATCCCATGTACCATCTTTCCACCTTATTCTCCCTCTCCTTCCCAAAAAAGCCCCATTTTCATTTCCTAATGAGATTATTTGTACCCTGCTACTCCCCTGGCTTTTGTCACACAGCCCTATAGCCTGAGGAAGGGCTGTAGCTCTAGCCTTAGTGCCCCGCAGAGACAGAGGGAGGATCTTACACCCAGAGCTCAGTCACAATTAGTGTGGCAGGAGTTTGGGGAAATATGAAAATCTTCACCCTGTGTGTGTGTGTGTGTGTGTGTGTGTGTGTGTGTGTAGTGAGAGAGAGGAGAGAGAGAGAGAGACAGAGAGAGAGAGAGAGAGACAGAGAGAGACAGAGAGAGAGGGAAATGAGGGGGGAGATAGAGAAATTCTTGAATTACAGGGACTAAGCATAGATCAGTTGTATAGTGTGAGCAGGGGTTGTTACCATAAATACCTGCCCATCACATGAGTTTAAATTGAGGTTTATATCAAATACGTTCATGAAATAACATGAACGTTAAGGAACCTGGGGAGTGTCCTTTGTTTTCCAGGTGTCCTGCTCAGGTCCGTAGGCCCTGCCAAGTGCAACAATGCAGATGTGTAATGTGATTTATTAAACACAACTGAAATTTTATAATGCTTGCAAACGTAAACTCATATTCCTATCCACTGTTTCTGTGATGTTGATACTCTATGGCGAGTGACTGGCTGACATTTACTGAAATCATTTTGTTCTCTCATATTGACAATGATTTCATAATTATATATTACCTATTTTCCACTTTATTTTGTGGCCTTTGTGTGTGTGTGAGAGAGAAAGAGACAGAATCTCACTCTGTAGCTCAGACTCACTTCCAACAAACTCACGGTGCCCCTGCCTTAGCCTTGAATGTGCTGGAATCACAGGCATTTGCCACCACACCTGCTTTAGTGTTCTGTTTTAACCTCCTACATGTGTTAGAAAATGCTATTACCAGCAAAATAAAAGTGGGATTGTGACATGGAGCAGCTAAACTTGCATTTGCATGACATTTTGTATGTGTGTGAATGCATATTTTAACAAGCAGTTGTATTTTAACTCTTAAAGTAAATCTTGGGAATTTTAACTTCAAATAATTTTATAATATTCAAGAACTGTAAATATTTTCTCACTGCTAATGAATAGATTAGTCAATATTATATCAGCATCAGTGTTACCAGGTTCCACTGAGAAAACTTGAAATACTAAAACTAAATTTATCTTAATTAGGAACACTGAAATTTTCCAGTTTACATTTTTGTAAGGACAACTTCACAAGGGTTTAATATTAGTGAGATGAGATTTCTAGATCCTTCTGAATTATTCATAAAAATCTAATTTGTTAGAAATCAGTGCAATAGAATAAACAGATGTATGAAAAAATTTAAACTTAGAATGGTAAGAACATCTTTTGTTTTACTAGGATGTGGGTTGAAACTTCTCTAAGAAAATTTTAAGTATAGGCAAATTGAACTGAACAGAAAATTATTGATAAACACTAAGTTAGTTAATATGTGTTGTATATTCCTAGCTTAAGTTTCATATGAATAAAGTTATGGAGCCAGTGAACTCGAAAATACACAGTTCATTCTCAATGGATCAATATCACAAATGTACTCCCGCCAACTGATAACTGTGTGTTCTTTGTTTTTCACCTCATAAGTTATTTCAGGTGTTCTATTATATGGTAGGAAATCTAACACTGATTATATTAGCTGGGTGAACTATGTTCTTAGAATTATTAAATTACACACTCAGAAAAATCCATTGTCAGATATAATGGCTAAAATATTCCATTAGGAGTCATTTTTACACTTGTATTAGCATACATTCATTGTAAAAAGTAATGCGTTTCATGACATTTTTATTCAATATATAATATCCATTGATGTCTTTACCCTGTTAGCCTTTCCTGTCTCTCTATCCACTCTTCTTCTTGCTAGGCCCCATCTTCTTTCCTATTGCTCCCTTCTACTACCATATACATTATACTGAGAACAGACTAAGTGAAATCTATGCTATTTTACAAGTCATTACATTGATATTTTATGACTACCAGCATCTGTTGTGTCTGCTGATAACACAGTAAGGCTCAAAAGTAAAATTCTAAGCAGAGAATTCTCTAATCATTTATTACAGAACACCCTGATTCATTTCACCACCTACTTACATCTCTCAGGTAATGAAGGGAAAAGAAACACTCACCCAGCTGGGCCTTCAGTCAACATCCATGTAGAATGAGGCCCTAGGAAGTAGTTATAAGGAAGAAATATCATCAGCTCATCTCCCTCTAGACCCCTAGTTATCATGTCATCTGGAGAAGGCACTACTGACCTTGAGGTTGTTAGTTAGTGCACCATCAAACAGGAAAGTGAACTTTGCTAATTCCAGGAGAACAGTGGATTAGGAACATCTGAGCTCTGGGTTTCCCTTGTTTGAGCTTCTCCCCAGGAAAATATCTGTCTGTGTGGATGAGCTGATCCTTTGAACAAAACAAAAGTAAAAATAATAATATTCCATTCAAAAGAAGCAGGAAAACATTTTAGATTTCCAAAGGTATCTGTAGCTTCCAAAGCATTCCCAGTACCCTTCATACTTACTTGGCAGTGGCTTCTGCCTATCACATAGAAATTAACAGTACTTTTGCTAAAGTTAAGAAAAAGTCAGATCCTCCAAACACACTTAGCTAAAGTAATCTTTCTCACACAGGGCACAGACATGAGGTAATGTAATCAGCATAGAGTGGGCTGTGGAGGGGGGATGTAGCTCAGTCTGTAGCGTGCAGGCCTAGAAAATACTGTGCATGTGGCACACCATGGAAGAGCCAAATCTTGAAATTACAGACCTGGCTTAGGAAAAAGAATTCCAAGTCAATGACATAGATCAGATATTCAATGAGATCACAGAAGAAAACTGCCCCAAACTAACCAAAGGTACACCCATACAAATACATGAATAACACAATAACACAGAAAAGAACAGAAAATAAATTTTCTATGGCATCTTACAGTTAAGACACAATATACACAAAAAATGAAAATGTATTGAAAGCTGCAAGAGGAAAACCTCAAGTCACAGAAAAATGAAATCCATCAAAAGAACACCTGATTCTTCAAGGGAGACTTTCAAAGCCACAAGAGCCTGGAGCAATCCATTCTAAGTACTAAATGACATCCAATCAAAAACCATGGTCGGTAAGACAAAACGGCAGCCCACAGTATGGGAAAAGATTTTCACCAACTCCACTTCTGATAGATGGCTAATACCCAAAATATATAAAGTCTTCAAGAAACTAGACAGCAACAGAACAAATAATCCAGTCAAAAAGTGGGGTACAGATCCAAACAGAGAGTTCTCAAAACAGGAGTCTCATACGACTGAGAAACACTTCAAAGTTCAACATTCCTAGCTTCAGGGAAGTGCAAACCAAAACTATTCTGAGACTCCATTTACATCTGTCATAATGGCTCAGATCAATAGCACAAATGACAGCTCAAGGTGGTGAGGTTGTGGAACAAGTGGAACGTTCCATCATTGCTGGTGGGATTTCAAATTTGCACAGCCATTATGGAAATCAATATGGCAACTCCTCAGGAGATTGGAACTTGACCTACCTCAAGACCCAGCCATTCCACTCCTGGGCAAATACCCTAAATAGGTCCCATCCTACCAGAAGGACACTTGCTCAACTATGTACATAGTAGCTTTATTCATAATAGCCAGAAAGTGGAAACAACCTAGATGTGCCTCAAATGAAGAATGGATAAAGAAATTGTGATACATTTACAAAATGGAATTCTACTCAGCTCTTTAAAAAATGACTATATGAAGTTTACAGGCAAAAGGATGGAACTAGAAAAGGATCATCCTGAGTAAGGGAACTCATTCCCAAAAAGACAAACTTAGCATGGATTCACAAATATGTTGTTATTAACTGTTAAGCAAAGAACAAATATGCTGCAATCCACAGACCCAGAGATATAAGCAACAAGGAGGGCCTCAGTTGGGACACAGGGGTCTCCCTGGAAAAGTGGTATTGGAACATATGGGGGAGGATGGGTATAGGAAGAGAAGAGACCAGGTGTGGGGAGAGGGATTACGGGAAAGAATGTATGGGGAAACAATGAGAATTTGAGGACATTAAGGTAGTGTGATCTGGAAAGCAAGGACAATGGAATCTCAGTGGAGTCCACTGGAGACTTTGTTGAGGGTCTCTGAAAATGGAAGGGGGAACCTGAACAGGCCATATCCTGTAACCACCAAGGTTCCAGTGTAGTGACTGGGACAACCCCCAGCCAGAAAATCTATGACCTATAAGCCATCCCCCATAGGACTCAATGGGATAATGGAAGGGAAGAACTCATGCCAAAGGAGAGAACCCATACCTAATTCTGAATGGTAGGACAGGAACTAGAGATTAGATATCCAGGAGAAAATTTCTAATTATACCCTGTTCTACACATAGATCAGTATCTAGCCCAGTCTCCA
Organism: Cricetomys ansorgei; assembly: GCA_026225945.1. Lineage (NCBI taxonomy): Eukaryota > Metazoa > Chordata > Mammalia > Rodentia > Nesomyidae > Cricetomys > Cricetomys ansorgei. Next base: position 14,569 of record JAMJFZ010003164.1, read on the forward strand.
TCAGTGAGGATTCTGTGGGCCCCTGATTGGAACAGATGCAGAGGCCCAGAGCCAAACATCATGCAGAGCTCTGGAAAATTGGCAGAAGACGGGGAGAAGTGATTAAGGGGACCAGAGGGGTCGGAGACATCAGGAGAACAAGCCCCAAATAGTCAATGGACCCACACTCCTGGGTTTCCTCAGAGCCTGAAACAGCAGACAAAGAACCTGCAGGATCTCTTAGATATGTCCATGTAGTTGTCTGGCTTGGTATTCTTGCAGAGAACCTACAGTCTAGAATGCATGTATGGGTTCTCTGACACTTTTTCTTGCCATTGGGACCCATTTCCTCCAGCTGAGCTCCCTGGTCCACCCTCATCCTCAATGGATACAGGGATTAGTGCCCGTCCTTGTCCTGTTTCTTGTGCTCTCTTTGTGCAGTAAGGCTGGGAGGACTGCTCTCTTCTATGGGAAAGCAGGGGTTGGTTGAGTGGGAGGGGATGGGGACGATATATAATAGGAACAGAGGGAAAATGGGGGAGCTGGGAAGAATGGAGGAAAGGTAGGAGGTGCCTTGATATGTATTATATGAGAGAAGAAAAATTAATTAATTAGTTATTTTGTTAAAAGAATAAAAAAGGAAAAAACGCACAACATATCTAAATCCGTGGGACAGAATGAAGGCCATTTTAACGGCAAGTTCATAGCACTAAGCGCCTACATAAAACGTTGGCGAGATCTCCTATTAGTAACTTAGTGACACGTCTGGAGGTCCTAGAACAAAACGAAGAAATCATACAAGAAAAGAGTAAATCACAAGAATTTGTGTAAATCACAAGAAATAATCCAACCCAGAGCTGAAATCAACAAAACAGAAACAAACAAAAGGAACAATGCATACGATCAATGAAACGAAAGTTGGTTATTTGCAAAACAGAACAAGTATGATTGACAAACTCTTAGCCAGCGTCACTAAAAGGTGGAGAGATCAAATTAACAAAATCAGAAATGAAAAGGGGAGCATGCCAACATTCCAAGGAAATCCAGAGAATTTTAAGGACATATTTTAAAAATCTATACTCCACCAAATTGGAAAATATAAAAGAAATGATGACTTTCTTGATAAATACCACCTGCCAAAGTTAAATCAAGATCACATAAGCAATTTATACAGATCTATAACCTGTATTCCTAAGGGCACCAGAAGCACTAATTAAAAGTCTCCCAACCAAAACCCAGGGCCATATAATATTAGTACAGAATTTTACCAGTCTTTCAAAGGAGAATTAACCCAATACTCCTCAAATGATCCACCAAATTAGAAACACAAGGAACACTGACCATTTTTAACAAGGAGCATTTCCTCTGATAACTAAGCCATATAAAGACCCAAAAAAGAGAATCATAGACCATTCACTTATGTACATATGTGCAAAAATTCTCAAAAACCTGAATCTAAAAAAACTGAATCGAAGAACACAGCAAAAAGATCATCCACCATGATCAAGTATGCTTCATGCCAGAGATACAGAGATGTTTCAACATACATAAATTAACAAATGTAACTCACCATATAAAAAAAAACCTGAATGACAAAAACCACATGATCATCTCAGTAGATGCAGAGAGGGTCTTTGAGAAAAATCCAGCAGCCCTTCATGAAAAAAGCCCCAGAGATATTAAGGAAACAAGCAACATACCTCCACATAATAAAGGCAATTGATAACAAGCCCATAGCCAACATCATCTTAAGTGGAGAGAACTTCAAGAATTTCTATTACTATCAAGAAGGAGACAAGGATGTCCAACTCATCTGTACATATTCAATATAGAACTTGAAGGCTTAGCTAGACAATAAGATAGCTGAAGGACAGCAAGGAGATACAATAGGAAAGAAAGATATCAAATTTTTTTATTTGCCGATGATATAATAATGTACATAAGCTACCCTAAAACTTTCACCACAAAAGTCCTACACCTGATAAGTACTTTTATCATGTAATAGGATAAAAATAAACATGCAAAAATTAGTAAGCTTCTTATATACAGATGGCAAATGGGCTGAGAAAGAAATCAGGAAATTATCAACTTTCACAAGCACCTAAAAATATAAAATGTTTTGATGTAACACTAACGAAGCAAGCAAAAGATTTGTATGACAAAATTTCTCTGCCACTAAAGAAAGAAAATGGAGATGATATCAGATGAGGGAAAGAACTCCCGGGATCATGGATCAGTAGAATTACTATAGCCAAATCACCATGTTATCAAAAGCACCCTACAGATTTAATGCAATGCCCATCAAATTTTCAACACAGTTCTTCACAGATCTTGAAAAGACAATTTTCAGCTTCATATGGGAACACAAAGAAAATAAGCAGAGCTAAAACACTCCTGAATGTTAAAAGACCCCAGGCAGCATCACTATCCCCAAACTCAAATTGTACTACAAAACTACAGTAGTTAAAATCGCATGGCAGTGGTACAAAACAGATGTGTTGATGAATGGAATGAAGACCAAGACAGAGGACCACACAGCTGTGGACATGTGGTTTTTTGGTGAAAATCCAAAAATACAGACTGGAAAAAAAGTCAGCACCTTCAACAAACAGTGTTGGTCAAACTGGATGTCTGCGTGGGGAAGGATGGGAACTGATCCATAAGCTATCACATTGCACAAAACTGAACTCCAAGTGGATCAAAGACCTCAATATAAGGCCAGATACACTAAATCTGATGTAAGAGAAGGTCGGGGTAATCTTGAACTCATTGGCAGTAGAAAAGACTTCCTGGATAGAAGACTGATTGTACAGGAACTAGGAACAACATTCAAAATTGGGACCTCATGAAACTGAAAAGCTTCTGTATGGCAAAAGATACCATCAAAAGCAGAAGGCTACAACACAGAGAAGGACTTCTACAAACTACACATCTGATAGGGGCTAAGATCCTAAATCTATTTACATCTCAAACAACAGGACATCAAGAAAACTAATAACTCAATTAACGTGGGGTACAGATCTAAACAGAATTCTCAAAAGAGGAAACTGAAATTAGTGAGAAATCCTTAAAGAACTGTTCAATATCTACAGTTGTGAGGAAAATGCAAATTAAAGCTACTTTGAGATTGGACCTTATACCAGTCAGAATGGCCAAGCTGAGTAAAATAATTAGTTCATGCTGGAGAGGATGTGATACAAGCGGAAGACTCATCCACTGCTGGTGAGACTGGAAACACACACAGCCACTGTGGAAATCAGTGTGACCTGCCTGCAGAATTTACTGTTATGATAGTGGCACAACCCTTGTGGGAGTAGCCAACTAAGATCTGGTTTCAGTTATGGCCCACTCCATGGGTGGAACCCATAGCTGATACTGCCTGAGTGGCCAAAACCTGAGACTGGATAGAGTAAGGACTAGGGGAAATCAAATACTTCAGTTATAGTGAAGGAACACAGCAATAAAATGAATCCTGGTGACATTCTGTTAGACTCATAGATCCATCATTGCTCAGCCATCCTTAGAGAAGCTTCCTCCTGCAGCAGATGGAAGCAAATAGAGAAACACACAGCCAGGAAATAGGCAGAGTGAAAGCCTTAAAGAGATCAGCCCTAAGTGGGATGTCTCCATCAAATAAATCCCTCCCTCAGGGCTCAGGAAACTCTGTGGATGAGGAGGTGGAAAGAGTGGAAGAGCCAGAGTGGACGGAGGACACCAAGGAAACAAGGCCTTCTACAAACCAATGGGCAACCCCATATGGACAGAGACTGAGGCAGCAAGCACAGGGCTGCAGCAGATGGGGTCCTAGAGCTGAAAAAAGAAATCGACACAGACCCCACCTCTAACCCACAAGCTCTCTCTAATTGATAGATACTTGTAAATGAAAAATTAGTTTTCTCCAAGGGAGTCTCACTGAGGAGACAAAGGACTCTTAAGGGTAGCCCCGATTCACTACAGTAGATGGCAAACACAAAACAAACTGACGACATTCAAGAATCTTTCTCTGATAATGTTGGGTCACGGCTTTCATTTTTATTATTAGTTTTGTTTGTTTTTTTCTTACCATGCACATTCCTTTTATGCACAGGGCACACACAGGACTGCACCAAATGACTTCCATTTTTGTGAAATTCCTGTGTGTGTAAACTTGTGTCTCTATATCTATGTGTTTCTATTGCTTTTTCTTTCTTTGTTTTTTTTGTTTGTTTGTTTGTTTTGGCCTCTTCTGATTTGTATGCTTTTGTTCTGTCTTATTGTGATTTATTTTATTTTATTATTAATACTTAGATGCCTGTTTATTTCCTGAGGGAAATGTGTGGACAGAAAATGTGTGGATCCAGAAGGGAGGGGAATGGAGAAGGAACACAGACAGGTAAGAGAGGAGAAACCCAAATCATAATATACTGTATGATAAATATATATTCAAATAAAAAACATTTAAATGGTGGGATATGGTGATGAAAATTTTAATTCCAGAGATTGAAAGTAGAGACTGGAGAACCCTGGGGCTATCATCCTGGCCTATCTGGCAACTCCTAGTTCAACATGAGAGACCCTCTCTCAAAATTCAAGATAAATTGCATGTGACGAATAGGCAAGGATTCCCCTGATCTCTGACTTCCACATTCACATGCACATACATCCTTCATCTGTGCACACACACATGCATACACACATAAACGAAAAACATACTAACCATTATGTGTACGTATATATAAACAATTTTTATTTACTAATCACATGTCACTAAACACAATAACGAAATGCAAAGAAACAGGCACATGAAAGTTTCATGTAAGACTCATTAAATAACTGTGGTAAAAATGAAAACTTTAAAATCATATTATTTATATGTACCCATAGAAATTGTGATTAGGAAACAGAATTAAAACTACATTGGACTATTTAAACTATCCCTGAAGGTTTACAGGAAATTAAAATAATTTCAAAAGAAAAACTTAAAAAGCGATTATTAGCAAGGAGCTTCTTTTGAGTAACCTCAGATTTAAGGGAACATGTAGGACACCAAGAGAAAGAAAATGGAAAGAGTAAGAGAATTACTTTACTGGGAAGGCATCAATTCAGGGAGTACAATGAACTGAAAGAATGCTATAGGAGTTGGCAGCAGAAACAAAGAATGTATATGTGTGATACCACAGATTTTCTTTAAATCATATAAAAATTTTGCTTTGCTACATGGACAATTAAATAATTTAAGAACAATCTTTTTTAGAAAAACTCACAGGTTCTTCACCACCATGACGCCTTACAGAAATCGGTAACACCAGTTCCAGAGTATCCTTTGATCCCTTCTTATCTCTGTGAGGACCAGGAAGGCACACATACGTACAAGTTGGCAAACACACACACACACATATATTATTAATTTTATAAAGAAGAGAAAAAAAACGTCCTCTTTAAGAAAATGGTTGGCATATTGACTTCATGTTTTTCAGCATATTGATTATTCTGTTATCAGAACTGATTTGTACCAAGGGAGTAATTGTGGGATACACATTCATCACAAACTTCTGAACAGTCAGGAGAACTGGGTCATACATCCATATCAGGACTGTGGTGCTGGAGATGAAGAAGTCTGCCCAGTACATGACCACATAGAAAACCACCAGCAGCAAGATGGTCTGTGTGGCCCTTTTCTCTGGAGAAGCTCTCAGACCGATGCTATGAAGATGCTTGCATTGCCTCTGATGTCTGAACAAGATAATCACCATGTATGCACTTGTGATCAGCATAACTCCTACAAGGAATACATCTCTGGAGGTTGTCACTGCTAAAATCAATGCCCTGATGATGTAGTTCATGGGGAAGAGAGAGCAGTGTTTAGTGACCTTCATCTGGTTGGTCTCACTCACATTGGTAAAAGCACCAACACACAAGATAAGGTTACTACTGAGTGACAAGTTGAAAGACCAAATACAGAAGAAAGCATATATTGTGTACTTTTTTAGTTTATGTTTCAGTTTCCCCAACAATGAGGAGCTGGGACTGATAGTGACAGCCTGGAACATGCTCAGGAGGCAGGTGGTGCAGATAGAGAGGCCTCTCATCACCCTGTTTATGTAAATAGTTGCCTTGCATTTGAAGTCATCATCAATGTTCAGTGACTCAAAGATGTCTGTAAGCCAAACATCCCCTCCAGTGAGGACCATCACTATGTGGGCAATGGCCAGTTGACAGGAGATCAGGTCCGTGGGCTTAGGTGTGTGACCTATGATTATGAATGTGTAGAAAAAAAGAAGAAACATATTGGCTAGGACTCCAAGCCCAGCATGGAAATAAAGGACATTATCTAATGAGGACATGCATGGAAAGTGTATTCATGTGAACAGCATAGAGGAAGTGTATTTCATAGACCTGGAAAAACAATAGAGTACACATCAAGATTGTGAATCACTAGTCAGTTTAATATAGCCTTCTGTTTAACCCACTCATTCTTGATTAACCTGCCTCTTCAAATCTGATATTCCAGACTGGGCGTCATGGTTTACATTTATATACCTCTCCATGTACCTACCTGTATATACATATAGCGTATTACAGAGATGAATGCACTCACAGTCACACCTACAGAGAATGCAGCTCTGTGTGCCTGTGTTGCACCTGAGCCACATGGCTTAGAAATTCAATCCTGTCGATTTACATTGCCTCGTTTTATAGTTAACAACTAAAACGGCAGTGATAGACATGGAATATTAATCACATTTGTACAACTGAAGAAAATCATTTCTATCTGGAGAAAATTCATAAAAAAATTTAAAAATAGGTGTCTCATATTTCATAATTTAATATGCTCTATTTTCAATTATCTGTAATTCTAGTGGAATCACAATTATAATTCATGATAATCCCACTATTTTAGTCACCAAAATGTCTATCTTGACTCACCTGTCTTTATGTCCCTTTTTTCACGAAATCTTACACCCCAGGATCTGGAATTAAAGACATAGTTACAGCTGGAGGCCATGAGTATACTTCCCACACCCTATTAATTGTATAACCGCTATGGTTACAAATGGCCCTAGATGTCTCCCAGTTCAGTTCCCATTTAAACCTTCTGTGAGACTGCACCTCAGGTTGAAAGAACTCACTGCCACCTATCAAGACAAGCACCAATTTATTTTGTTTTGGGGGGAGTGGGCAGTGTAAACTGTTAACAGTGTGTTTCCTTATGTCCTTTTTAGCCATCAGAATTGTTATTTTACCTACCTGCTTCCTTCTTCTGTAATTATCCCTCTCTTCCTCTAATCACCCCATTCTCCCATTGCCCTCATCAGATCATGTGTGTCCTCCCATCTCATGTACCATCTTCCTCCTTGTTCTCCCTATCCTTCCCTAAAGAGCCCCCCTTTCTCATTTCCCTGAGCAGATTACGTGTACCCTGCTACTCCCTGGCTGGTGTCACACACACCCACGTCCTGAGGAAGGTATGCAGCGGCAGCCTAAGTGTCCCTGCAGAGATGGAGGGAAGCACTGACACCCAGAGCTAGGTCATGAGTAGCATGTCAGATGTTTGGGGAAATATGAAAATGTACACTGAATGTGTGTGTGTGTTTGTGTGTGTGTGTGTGTGTGTGAAATGGTTGAACTACAGGGACTAAGCATAGATCAATAGCATAGTGTGTGCAGGGGCTGTTGAATGAAAAACTGAGAGTAATAGCAAATACGTTCATGAAATAAAATAAACTTTAAGGAAACTGGAGAGTGTCCTTTGTTTTCCTGGTGACTTGCTCAGGTCTGTAGGCCCTGCTTGTGCACCAATGCTGACTCCTAAAATGATTTATTAAAAACAACTGAAATTCTGTAATGCTTTCAAACATAAACCCATACTCCTATCCACTGTTTTTGTGATGTTGATTCTCTGTGGCGAGTGACTTAATGACATTTACTGAAATCATTTTGTTCTATTTTATTGACAATGATTTCATAATTCCACATTATTTGTTTTCCTCTTCATTGTGTTGCCTTTGTGTGTGTGTGAGAGAGAGATGGAATCTCACTCTGTAGTTCAGACTGACTTCCAACAAACTCACGGTGCCCCTGCCTTATCCTTGAATGTGCAGGGATCACAAGCCTGTGCCAAAATACCTGCCTTCGTGTTCCATTTTACTCTCCTACATATGTTAGTAAATGCTTTTTCCAGCAAAATACAAATGGGCTTGTGACATGTAGCAGCTGAACTTAAATTTACTTGGCATTTTATATGTGTGTGAATGCATACGTTCACGAGCAATTGTATTTTAACTCAGAGTAAATCTTGGGAATTTTAACTTCAAATAATAATATAATATTTATCAATTGCAAATTTTTCCTCACTGCTAATGAAAAGATTACTCAATATTATATCAGTATCAGTGTTACAAGGTTCAACTGAGAAAACATGAAATATTAAAACTAAATTTATTATAATTAGAAACACTGAAATTTTCCAGTTTACATTTTTGTAAGGATAACGTCACAAGGATTTAACATAAGCGAGATGAGATTTCTAGGTCCTTCTGAATTATCATAAAAACCTACTTTATTAGAAATCACTGCAATAGAATAAACAAACATATGAAAAAATTTGTACTTATTATACCATGGTAAGAACAACTTTTGTTTTACATGTGTTGAACTTCTTTAAGAAATTATTAAGCATAAGTATACTGAACAGAATAGAAAATTACTGATAAACATTAAGTTTGTTAATATTTGTTGTATATTCCTAGCTTAAGTTCCATATAAATAAAGGCATAGAGTCAGTTAGCTTGAGAAAATAGTGAAATGAGAAAATACAAAGTTCAGTCTCGTTGGATCAATATTACAAATATACTCCTGCAAACTGATAACTGTGTGTTCTTTGTTTTTAACTCTCTAGGTTCTTTCAGGTGTCCTGTTTTGAGGTATGAATTCTAACACAGCTGATATTAGCTGGGTGAAACCATGGTCTTAGAATTATTAGATTACACACTCCAAAAAGTCCATAGTCAGATATACTGGTTAAAATATTCCATTTGGAGGCATTTTGCACTTGTATTAGCATACATTAATTATAAAAAGTAATGAGTTTCATAGCTGTATATTCAACGTGTAATATTCATTGATGTTTTTATTCATTTAGCCTTTCCTGTCTCTCTATCCAACTTTCTTCCTGCTACACCCTGTCCTCTTTCCAATAGTCTCCTTCTACTATCATATACATTATACTGAGAATAGACTAAGTGAAATCTATGCTATTTTACAAGTCATTACATTGATATTTTATGACTACCAGCATCTGTTGTGTCTGCTGATAACACAGTAAGGCTCAAAAGTAAAACTCTAAGCAGAGAATTCTCTAATCATTTATTACAGAACACTCTGATGCATTTCATCACCTACTTACATCTGTCAGTTAATGAAGAGAAAAAGAAAAACTCACTTAGCTGGGTCTTCAGTCAACATCCATGTAGAATGAGGCCCTAGGAAGTAGTTATAAGGAAGAAATGTCATCAGCTCACTCCCTCTAGACCCATAGTTATCTTGTCATCTGGAGAAGACAGGTCTGACTTTGAGGTTGTCAGAAAGTGCACCATCAAACAGGAAAGTGAACTTCCCTAATTCCAGGAGAGCAGTGGATTAGGAACATCTGAGCTCTGGGTTTCCCTTGTGTGAGCTTCTCCCCAGGAAATATCTGTCTGTGTGGATGAGCTGATCTCAGCCCTTGTGAACAAAACAAAAATAAAAAAATAATAGTTTCCATTTAAAAGAAATGGGAAAACATTTTAGATTCCCCGAGGGATTGTCCTGCTTCAAAATGTTCCCAATAGCCTTCATACTTACTCGGCAGTCATTCGGGATATCACCTAGAAATTAACAGCACTTTCGAGAAATTTCTGAAATGTCACCTCTTTCTACCATAAATAGGAAAAGTTAACTTTCTTACAGAGGGCAAAGGCATGAGGTAATGTAATCATCAGAGAGTCATTGTGGAGGTGGGGATGTAGCTGTAGAAACTTCTCGAATATATTATACATTTGGGAAACCAAGAAAAACCCAAACTTTGAATTATTGACTGTAAGGGAAAAGAATTCCAAGTCAATGTCATAGATCAGATCCTCAATAAGATGGTAGAAGAAAATTGCCCCAAACTAAGAAAGACACACCCACAACAATACAAGAAGCTCACAGAACACCAAAATGGCAAGACCAGAAAACAAAATTTACGTGGAATCTCATAGTTAAGACATTGAGTAAACAGAACAAAGAAAGTGTATTGAAAGCTTCAAAAGGAAAACTGTAAGTCACAATGAAAGGAAAACCAATCAAAAGAAGAGTTGATTCTCCAAAGGGAATTTTTGAAGCCAGAAAAGTCTGGAGATATGCATTCCAAGCCCTAAATGACCTCCAATCTAGAGTCATACACCCAGCAAAACCAGTGCATTGATTGAAGGAGGAAGGACAGTTGCCACAACAATCAGCAGTCTAAACAAATTAATTCAATATCAAACCTATCCACACTGCAGGAAACTTTGTTTAGGCTGAAGAGAGGAATAAGCAAAGCAGAGAAACTATGGAAAGAAATACAAGCCATAAGTGTTTAAACACAAAGTACCACTGACCACACAACAGCAAGATCAACAACAGCATGTCCAGCACTAACACACATGCACACACTTGAATAACAATTTAAACATGAATGGTCTCAATTCTCCACTCAAAAATCAGAGAGGGGCTAGATGGATCAAGAAGGTGAAGGAGGCTAACCATGGGCCCAGAAGGGTCCTTGAACGAATTCTCTTAACCCTTCTGCCCCAGCAATGAGCACTTGCTCAGTAGTGGGGCAGAAGAGTTCAGAGGAACAGCTGTGAAGGAAACTCCATGGAGGTTGCCTGCCTCTGCAGTGGCAGTCACAGCCACACGGTGGCGTTTGAGCCCCACTTGTTAGGTACTGATTCTGTTTCAAGCTGGTCTGGAATCTTAACCCTCGCTTCACAGGGAATAGGAGATGTTTTTCTGAAGCCATTCGAATGCTTCTGGCTCAGGGACACAGATTCAGATTTCCCCAAATACTGTATTTCATGGTGGGAACAATGCTTGGTGTTTCTAGAGTTACAGGACAAAGTCAGAAATGAACACCACTTTCCTGAGGGGATCAGCCTTGGGTTGGGAATAACATTGACATCTGTTCATGCCAAAAGGGGTCGTAAAGAGAGATGGGCAACAAGTGGCTGTTTGCAAGGCCGAAGTGACCCTAGAACATTTGATTCAGGACCCACAACATACCAACTCTCCACAATCACTAAGGTGTGATCATAATCAGCTAATCAGCTATGGAGCCTGTTTTACTCAGGTGCCGCTGCTTTCTACACAGTGGTTTCAACCTTCCTAAGATTCCCACACTCTAAAACAATTCCTGATGTTGTGGTAACCCCCAACAATGAAATTATTCTGCGGCTAATTGGAGACTGTTGTTTTGCTAAGCTATTTCTATCAATCTTAATTAAATTATCTGATATGCAGCTGTTCTTAATTGAACCCTGTGACAGAGTCCTTCAAGCCCCAAATTGGTTGAGCCCCTCAGCATGAGAATTGCTGGCTTATATGCACAGGCCCTGTAAGTACCTTTTGTTTCTTTTAAGTGGTTGGGTGTTCAGATGAAACCCAGGACTTTGTGAATACTGTAGAGGTACAATCAAAATATTTTCTTTCTTTTCATTTCATTTCATTTCTCTTTTTTTTCTTTTATATTCTTTCCTTTTCAGGTTTTTGAGATAGGATCTCTCTGAGTTCCCCACACAGACAACCCACCCGTCTGCCTCAGCCTCCCTAGTAGCTCAGTGTCAGGCCTGTGTCTCCAAGCATGGCAGAACCTTCTTACAAACAAGCAAGAAATCAGACAATGGAGGTGTGCTGGCATCCAATGGGAGAATTTTTTTCTACAAAATCACCTCCACAGCAGTTATGATGCCTGGTTGCCCTAGCAGGGGCCCGGATTCAGTACTCAGCATCTACATGCTAGCTCTTATATGTGGCTACCTTTCCAGAGGATCCAACATCCACTCTGCTGACCCCTGCATGCAGCAGCTTGTGTAAGTTGAAAAGCTGACATTGATCCGTAATGGTGGAGAGCTCCTTGATCTTGCCTAGTGGAAAAATGCAAAGAGGAGCATCAGCCACAAGTTCTTGTGAGCAGAAAGAACCAGGGAATGAATAGAAAGGTGTTTGTGGAATTTTAGAAAGGGGACCCTGGGGCTCTGCAGGAGGATCAGGCGGCACTGGTGGGGGAGTAAATGAGCAGGGTCTGAAGAAGGGAGGTTTTAAGGGCAGCGAGAAGAGGCTAACCACGGGACCAGAAGGGTCCTTGAATGAATTCTCTGAACCAGCAATGAGCAAGTGCTCATTGCTGGAGCAGAAGGGTTTAGAGAACAACTCTGAAGGAAACTCCACGGAAGTTGCCTGCCTCCGCAGTGGCAGTCAGCAGCCACACGGTGGCGTTTGAGCCCCACTTGATAGTTACTGCTTTTGTCTCAAGCTGGTCTGAAAAATTTACCCTGGCTTTACAGGGAACAGGAGATGTTTTTCTGAAGCCATCCCAATGCCTGTGGCTCAGAGACAAAGATTCAGATTTTCCGAAATACTGTATTCCATGGTGGGAATAATTGTGTATATGAAGTGTTATAATTATGCAGGTTATCTAAATGAAATTGCCAGATAACAGGTGAGACAGAACCTCAACTGGACATCATCATCACCAAATGAAACTCTCAGTACTGGGAACTTGTTATATTTAATCAACGTTTTGGTCACAGTGGCTCCATGGAAACTCCTGAACAACTCAGGCTATTGGAGAAACTATTTATTGTTCTCCAGTAAGTGATGGCAAGGCAGTAATGCAGAAGAAAGCACCTACATAACTCATAAAACATGGAGATTCATGTTTGTGCCTTTATTCCTACTGACTAATGTTCTAGTACTGGGAGGCACTCTGCACACCACCAAAGGAGAAAAGAAAACAGCAACACAGATACAAACCTTTCACTCTACAATGGTGAGCTGCCAGGATGCACTGTTACAGTAGTGGCACAAACCTTAGTGTAACCAACCAAGATCTGGTTTCATTTAAGGCCCTATCCATGAGATGGAACCCATAGCTGATGCTGCTTGGGTGGCGGAGAAACTCAGACTGGATAGGATATGGACCTAGGGGAAATCAAATACTTCCATTCTGGTGAAGGAACAGAGTATAAGTCCTGGTGACATTCTGCTATCTTCATAGATCGATTATTGATTAGCCAGGCTTGGAGAAGCTTCCTCTTAAGCAGATCAAAACATTTACAGATACCCTCAGCCAGGCAATATGCAGAGTGAGAGACATTGAAAAGCTCAGCCCTAAGTGGGATGTCTCCATCAAATAAATCCCTCCATCAGCTCTCAGGAAACTCTGTGGATGAGGAGAGGGAAAGAGTATAAGAGCCAGAGTGGACAGAGAACACCAAGGAAACAAGGCCTTCTTACAAACCAATGGCCAACCCCATATGGACAGAGACTGAGGCAGCATGCACAGGGCCTGCACAGGGGGCACCAGATGGGGTCCAAGAGCTGAAAGGAGAAATCAACACAGACCCCACTCCTAACCCACAAGCTGTCGCCAATTGATAGACACTTGTAAATCAAAATTAGTTTTCTCCAAGAGAGTTTCACCGTGGAGACAATGGATTCTTAGGGTCGGCCCATTCACTGCAGCAGACAGCGAACACAAAACGAACTTATCGACATATTTGAGGGTCTTCGTCTCATAATGTTGAATCCAGAGATTCTTATGTTTTGTTTCGTTTTTACCTTACATGATCTTTGCCTGTGTATTGTGGCTTCCATTTTTGTGAAATTCCTGTGTGTGCTAACTTGTGCCACTATATCTGTATTGTCCTACTCTGATTTGAATGATTTATTCTGTCTTAATGTGGGTTCATATTTGATACTTAGATTCCTGTTTGTTTCCTAAAGGAGACAGAAAGTGTGTGGATCCAGAAGGGAGGGGAAGAGAGAAGAAACACAGAGAGGTGGGGAGGGAAACCCAAATCACAATGTATTGTATGGAAAATCTATTTTCAATTCAAAATATTTAAATAGTGGGATATGGTGGTGAAAACTTTATTCCTAGAGATTGAGAAGCAGAGACAGGAGACTCCCTGGGGATACCATCCTGGCTTATCTGGAAAGCCATAGGTCACCATGAGAGATCCTCTCTCAAACTAAAAGATCAACGTCTTCTGAAGAACACCCAAGGATTTCCCCTGACCCCGACCTCCACATTCACATGCACATACATCCTTCATCTGTGCACACACACATACACAAAAAGCACTTTGAACATTATGTGTGACTGTACCTATAAACAAAATTTTTATTTACTAACATTTCAATAAGCATAATGAAATTAAGTACAAATAAACAGGCACATAAAAGGTTCATATATAACTAAGTACACTCTGGTGAAATTGAAAACTTTGAATTCACAATATTTAAAGGATCCAGACAAATTATATTTAGTTAACAGAAATAAAAGTACAATAGTACAACAATATTTAAACTATTGTTGATGATCTCGAGCATATTAAAATAGTGTCAAAAGACAAGTTTAAAAAATCATTATCAGCAAGGAGCTTCTTTTGAGTAACTTCAGCATCAAGAAACATTTAGGATACCAAGGCAAATATAAAGGAGAGAGTAAGAGAATTCCTAATGGGGGAAGCATCAACTAGGGGAGTACAATGAGCTGAGAGAACATTATAGACTTGGCAGCAGAAATGTCAATGATTATATATGTGTAATATCGGAGATTTCTAAAACTAATACAAGAATCTTGTTTTTCAACATGAACATTTAAACATTTTAAGAGGAATCTGTTTTTTTGGAAAAAAATTATGGGAGCTGCACCAGCATGACACCTTACAGCCACCTTTAATTCCAGTTCCAGGGGATGCAGTGACATCTTCTGGCCTCTGTGGGCACCAGGAAGGCACGCATACATGATTGTTGGTAAACACTCATATATATGAAGAAAAATAAATTAAGAGTTTTTTTTTTAAATAAAAGAACAAAACTAGGGTCTCTTTAGGAAAAACAGTGGCACTTTGACTTCATGATTTTCAGCATATTGATTATTCTGTTATCAGAACTGATTTGTACCAAGGGAGTAATTGTGGGATAGGCATTCATCACAAACTTCTGAACAGTCAGGAGGACTGGATCATACATCCATATCAGGACTGAAGTGCTGGAGAAGAAGAAGTCCACCCAGTACATGACCACATAGAAAACCACCAGCACCAAGATGGTCTGTGTGGCCCTTTTCTCAGGAGAAGCTCTAAGGTTTCTGATGCTATGAAGATGCTTGCATTGCCTCTGATGTCTAAACAAGAAAATCACCATGTATACACTTTTTATCAGCATAACTCCTACAAGAAATATATCTCTGGAGGTTGTCACTGCTAAAACCAGTGGCCTGATGATGTAGTTCATGGGAAAGAGAGAGCAGTATTTAGTGACCTTCATCTGGTTGGTCCCACTCACATTGGTAAAAGCACCAGTATAGAAGATAACGTTACTAGGGAATGACAAGTTGAAAGACCAAATGCAGAAGAATGCATAGATCATAAATTTTTTTAGTTTATGTTTCAGTTTTCCCAACAATGAGGTGCTGGGACTGATAGTGACAGCCTGGAACACACTCAGGAGGCAGGTGGTGCAGATAGAGAGGCCTCTCATCACCCTGTTTATGTAAATAGATGCCTTACATTTGAAGTCATCATCAATGTTCATTGACTCAAAGATGTATGTAAGCCAAACATCCCCTCCTGTGAGGAGCATCACTATGTGGGCAAAGGCCAGTTGACAGGAGATCAGGTTTGTGGGCTTAGGTCTGTGACCTATGATTAAGAAAGTGTAGAATAAAAGGAGGATAACATTGGCTAGGACTCCAAGCCCAGCTTGGAAATAGAGGACATTATTTAATGAGGACATAAGCAGAAAATGTATTTATGAGAACACCATAGAGGAAGCATATGTCATATACCTGGAAAAACAATAGAATATATATCAAAATTGTGAATCAGTGAACAGTTTACTATATCAGTCTGTTTTACCCACTCATTCTTGATTAACATGTCTCTTTAAATCTGGTATTCCAGACTAGACATCATAGCCTACACTTATATACCTCTCCATGTATCTACCTATATAGATAGCGTATTACAGAGATGGATGCACTCACAGTCATACCTACTGAGAATGCAGCTCTGTGTGCCTGTATTGCACCTGAGCCTCATGGTTTAGAAATTCAATCCTGTGGATTTACATTACACAGTAGTATAGTTAGTACCTAAAACAGAATATTAGTAGATATAGAATATTAATCATATTTGTACAACCGATAAAAATCATTTTAATCTGGAGGAAATTCACAAAAGAATTCTAAAATAGTCCAGTGAGTCAGTTTCAAGTCACATAATTTTACTATGCTCTATTATCAGCTATCCATGGTTCTATTGGAATCACCATGATAATTCATGATAGTCCCATTATTTCAGCCACCAAAATGTCTATCTTGATTTATCTGTTTTTATGTTCCATTTTCAGGAAATTTTATACCCCAGGATCTGGAATTAAAGACAAAGTTACAGCTGCAGACCATTCCTGTACTTCCCACACCCTATTAATTGTATAACTGCTATGGTTACAAATGGTCCTAGATGTCTCCCAGTTCAGTTCCCACTTAAACCCTCTGTTTTGGAAGTACTCACTCCACCTCTCAGGACAAACACTATTGTCTTTTCTTATGGAGGAGAGGGGGCAGTGTAAATTGTTACCTGTTATTCCTTATGGCTTTTTCAGCCATCTTCCTTCTTCTGTGTTTATCCTCCTCTTCCGCCAATGAACCCCATTCTCCCATTTCCCTCATCAGATCACTTGCATCCTCCCGTGGCCTGTACCCTCTTCCCACCTTATTCTCCCTCCCTTCCCCAAAGAGTCCCCTTTCTCATTTCCCTGTTCAGATTTCTTGTACCCTGAACTCCCCTGGCTTTTGTCACACACACCCACATCCTGACAATGGTCTCATTTTACTTTCTGTAAGACTGTGCTACTGCAGACCACATTGTCACATCTGAAGATTGGAGCCAGAAGCCTCCAACAAGAGATAACATGCAACCTTGACACCAACAGTATTTTCAACACATTTTGAGAATCTTGAACGTACGAGTGAGTCCATTTAGTGTTGCTTTCCATGCAGGGAAAGACGTCACATGTCATCTGTACCCAGGAACTTGTTACAGTTTCACTCAACAGTCTAACCTTGGTGTCTGTGTTAGTTATTTGGCCTGGTTACCAGTATCAGTATTTTAGCAAAAGCATTTATTTCACTACTTTAAAATCTGCTTTTTGAAAGAGAAATAGAAAATGATTACACTAAGATAATTGTGAAAAAAAAAACACTTCCCAAATTCATTTTCAGACATTCCACACACACAAAATGCATGCATGCATGTACATATAGTTAAATACAGAATTTAGTGGCAGGGACTACAGGAAAACCACCCCAGGAATATATCATAAACCAAATGTATTATACTTACATGATTTTGCCCTCTAAAAGCTTAATATATTAAGAAAAACATTCATCCCAATTGACAGATCCAAGAACCTGATTCTCTCACCAACATACATTTTCAATAGCAGCACAGTGATGTTCTGTTGTTTAAAAGCTCCAGATAGGGTCTGGGGAGATGGCTCCATGGTTAACAGCACTTTTTGCTCTTGTAAAGAACCTGGGGTTGATTCTCAGCAACAACATGGTGTCTCATCAGCATCTATTACTCTAGTTTCATGGGATGCATTGCTGTCTCTGGCCAGTCACACAAGAAACACACACAATAAATGTTAACATTCTTATATATATAAAATGAAATGAATAAATCCAAAATTTATTTGGCTGTCTGCAGGCAGATGTCTGAAGAGAAGTGCAGCAAGAGAAACCAAGAGCAGCTTCCGCCTTAGCTCCTACATTCTTCAGAGAAATAGCATTTTACCCTTGCTTTATCATGGTGTTTGATTTTAGAACAGCCTTGTGTTATGAATATACAGTGGTCATTGCATTCTGTTTTGTGGAGACTTAGTAATATAATAAACATTCAAATACAGTAGATCACAGGTATCATTTTCATTTTAAGTTTCACCATATTTAGTGAGTAGTGACCACAATTTAATTTAGCACAGGTGCAGCTGGAAGCACACAGACTCTGCCTAGGATTCTACAATCTCACACTAGGAGCCAGGTCTCCTGAGACAAAGCAGCTGCAGCCAATGTGTCACTGCAGAGACTATGGGAAGCAGAGCTGGGTAACAAGTAGCATGGCGGGAGGTTGGTGAAATATGAAAATGTTTACTGAAAGTTCATCGTCATGTGTGTGGTGTGTGTGTGTGTGTGTGTGTGTGTGTGTGTGTAATTCTTGAACTACAAGAACTAAGCACAGAGCAATAGCATAGCGCGTGCAGAACTGCTCTCATGAATACCTATACATCAATTGAGTGAAATTTGAGAGTTATAGCAAATATGTTCAAGAAATAAAATGAAATTTAAGGAAACTGGGAGTATTTTCAGGGTGATCTTGTTTTCAGGGTGACTCTTTCTGGTATTAGGTCCTGCCTATTGAACCAATGCTGACTGTTACTGTGAATTATGCAAAACAACTAAACTCTGTTAATGCTTGCAAACATAAACTTATGTTCCTACCAATTCATTCGGTGGTGTTGATACTCCATGGACAGGGACTTAATGAAATTCACTAGAATCACGGTATTCTATTTTATTGGCAAAAATTTCATAATTCTACATTAACTATCTTTATTTGTTTCTTTTTTGTGCATGTGAGAGAGAAATTGAATCTCACTGTGTTGCTCAGACTGACTTCCAACCAAAGTTGGTGCTCCTGCCTTACTCTTGAAAATGCTGGGTATCACAGGTATGTGCCACTACACCTTCCTTTGTGTTCCGTTTTAATCTCTTATACACATCAGTAAATGATAATCCAGTAAAATAAAAATGGACTTCTGATACTCAGCAGTTCCACCTTGACTTCCATGGCATTTCTTGTGAATGAGTATTTTAACAAGCAGCTGTATTTTGTATCTATTAAAGGAAACCTTGGGAATTTTGACTTTAGTTTTATACTTTTCAAGATTTGCAAATATTTTTCTCAGTACTAATAAACTTATGCTTTATTACAACAATATCAATGCTACAGTGTTCAAATGAAAACTTGAAATACTAAAACTGAATGCATTTTAATTAAAAACACTCAAACTCCTAATGAAATTTTCCACCTTGTTTTCTGTAAGGATAACTTTATAAGGATTTAGCAAATAAGTGAGGCAAGATTTCGAGATATTTCTGACATTTCTAGTAGAGATCTCTTTTATTAGAAATAATTGTAATAGAATAAATAAATTTATGTAATAATTTTTAAATCTCTTTTTATAAAGTTAAGAATGTCTTACGTTTTAATAGGCCGTGGGTTGAAACTTCCCTAAGAATGCATAAATGTATGCAGAATTAACAGAAGAGTAAATTTCTGAAAAACACTAAGTGAGCTAATATTGTATATTCTTAGTTCAACTTTCATATAAATAAATGCAAATAGCCAAGTATATCTAGAAACGTAGTAAAATAAGAAAATGCAAAGTAGAAGTTCAATGTATCAATATTACAAATGTGCTACTACATAACTATGCATTTTTATTTTTATTCTCTAACTTATTTCAGGTGTTGGGTTACAGGGTAGCTAACAAAGCCGCCATAGCCAGCTGGAAGCATTCAATATAAAATATCCATCGATGTCTTCACCCTGTTAGCCTTTATTGTCTCTCTGTCCACACTTCCTTTGGCTAGGGCCCTTCCTCTTCCCAATAGTCCTCATTTCTGCTGCTAAACATATCATACTCAAAGATCATATTAAGTAAATCTACATTATTTTACAAGTCATTGATATTTTATTGATATTTTATGTCTTCAGGTATCTGCTGTGTTTGTTTATGATGCAGTAAGGCTCACAAAGGAATAAGTCTTAGGGGTAATTCTCTAAGAACTTTATTTCAGAACACCCTGATTCACTTCACCACCTACTTACAGCCCTCAGTTAACAAAGAGATAAAGAAACACTCACCCAGCTGGATCTTCAGTCAACATCCATGTAGAAAGAGCCCCTAGGAAGTAGTTATAAGGAAGAAATGTCATCAGCTCATCTCCCTCTAGACCCATAGTTATCATGTCATCTGGAGAAGGCAGATTTGAGCTTGGTGTTGTCAGAAAGTGCACCATCAAATGGGAAAGTGAACTTCTCTAATTCTAGGAGGACAGTTGAGTAGGAACAGCTGAGCTCTGGATTTCTCTTGTGTGAGCCTCTCCCAAGGAAATATCTGTCTGTGTGGATGAGCTGATATCAGCCCTTGTTAACAAAATAAAAGTAGAAATAATAGTATTCCACTTAAAAGAAGTTGGAAAACATTTTATATTCCCCAAATTATGTGTCCAGCTTCTAAACCATTCCCAGTAGCCTCCATACTTACTTGTCATGATTTGGCATATGACCTACAAATTAACAGTACTTTTGCTAAAATTAAGATGTCACCTCCTCCAAACACACTTAGGAAAAATAATCTTTCTTGCAGAGGGCACAGATATGACATAATATAATCAGCAGAGAGTGGACTGTGGAGTTGGGGATGTAGCTCAGTCTGTAGAGTGTCGGCCTAGTAAATAATGTGCATGTGGAAACCATGAAAAAACCCTATCTTCGAAATTATAAACATGGGTAAGTGTTGAGGGTCCAGCCCCAGACAGGGTTTCAGTGGCATGGGAGGGTGATGCAGAGTGGATAAAACAGTATGAACCAAAGGACACCTCCTGTGGATGGGACAACCTTCTCGGTTTGTCCTACTGTTCCTACCTTTTGTTCCTTCCTCTACTCCCACTACTCTTACTGCTCTTCCTTTCCTCCTCTCACTACTCTTCTATCTTTTTTTCCCATTTTAGTGATCACTAGTTCCATATGTTTTAAAAAACAAGTTATCTTAAAATCCACACCTGAACATATATTTTCCATATATATTTTTCCACAGTACATCTATATCCTAGAAGCAATAGTTTTTCTGTGGGAGTCGAGTCCAGCTCTAGTCCACACAGGGTTCCTCGGCCTCCACAAAGGGGGATAAACAATGAAGTTATGACAAGTGAGCGCAGTACCTCACTCTTTTATGGGACCCTTTAGTTGATACGCTTATACGCTTTAATGAGACACATAGAATACACTTTATGATGATAATGACACGCAAGAGCGTTTTCTTTAATAATAAAAATAAAGAAATTAGAAGTAAGAAAAGTTAAGAGAAAAATTAACAATGTGTACACACTGGGGGAAAATTACAAGACTCCCCTCAAGGCAGAAAGCTGTCCTGACTGAAATACAAAACTGCTAATTTCTTATCTAACATAAAATGCAAGTGTTCAGACATACAACAATGCAAGAGTGTTCATCCCCTCCTAGCTGCAGGCTTCTAATCTTCAAGGTTAATTTTAGTGGGTAGCCTTAACACAATAGTCTATTAATGAATAGCTGAATTTTAGGTCTGTTATACTTGCTACAATAAAGGGGGGCAGGCATTCAGGGGTGAATTATCTATTTGCTTTTTCCAGCTTGCTAACATACTGTTGAGACTTTGTTTCTGTTCTTGACTATGGTTTTGTCTCTATGGGAAGGTCAGTTACCAAGAATAATTTTTTATATCTCTACAGAAAGCATGAATAGTATTCACACATGCCAAAAACTTGAAGGCCAGTAAGACTGTTACAATTGAGGTGGCATTGCTCCTCTCCCAGCCAGCCCAGGAATAGATTAGAGTTTTACTATAAGGCCAAAATAGACAATATTATTGATGAGAGGCTTTTGTCACCATACAGTAAAGATGAGAAAGGGGCAAGGCAGTTGGTGGGCTTCAGACTCCTAGCTAAGGGAAAAACCAGGATCCTTGTCAAGCTGGTTACGTCCACAGCCTGAGTATCATCGGCCCCCA
Source organism: Cricetomys ansorgei (assembly GCA_026225945.1). NCBI lineage: Eukaryota > Metazoa > Chordata > Mammalia > Rodentia > Nesomyidae > Cricetomys > Cricetomys ansorgei. Next base: position 36,655 of record JAMJFZ010003164.1, read on the forward strand.
ACATTTTTCCATTATAAATTAACAGAGTTTAGCAAGCCAATTAATTTCACAGCCAGCTTCTACTGTAATTGGCAGGTTGCTAGGGAATGAGTACACATCCTAGTATCCTAACATACATAATTCTTACTGGTTAACATAGTGAAACAAGTTTATTATAACTACAACACTTTAAGTCAGGGTTCTGTTTGCTTTTCTTAGGTAAAAGGGAAATGTGCTGCATAGCTCCATATCCACAAAGCATACTCCAAACTCATCAGTAAACTATTGATTATAGGGACCAGGAAACAGACAATTTTATTTGTGGTTGAAGAAGTTCACGCTTAAAAATGGGCACTGAAACTAATTTATTACTACTTGATCATGGATCTGTTTTTCATAGCTGAAACTCATGGGCCTTAGCAATTAAGCTTTCTTTGATCTAACATTCCTAACCCCGACTAAACAAGACCCTAGCAAAAATATTTTTTCTTCTAAAGTTACTGATTCAAAGGCAGCTGACAAAACATCCTAATTTAACCCTGTAACAATATGTGAAAAACACTTACTGTTGTAGCTATCAATGTTTTTTAGTTATTCCATCTGGAGTCTCAACAGAGTAACCAATTCAACAAAGGGACACTGCCTTGTCCAGGTAACATTGCTCCAGTGGAAATCATCACCATTGTTATTTGTGCCAGCAACAGCACCCAGTAAGGTGCTGTTAGAGACCCATATAGAATATTCATATCACAAGAGAGACAGGGAGACCATGGTAACAACAAGAACAATAGGGCATAGCAGTAGCAAAGGGCATTCAGGAGACAATCCCCCTGGAGGCCATGGTATAAACCTACTGCTGCTTGGCCAAACAGTAGGGTGACTCCTGAAGCTCCAATGTTGGCTACTGTTTGCCTGAACTTCTCCCAGAAGTTAAGGGAGAAGAATTCCAGGTTAATGCCATAGATCAAGCTAAGAAAGACACACCCATACAAATACAAGAAGCACAGAGAACACCAAAATGACAAGACCAGAAAACAAAATTTCCAGGGGATCTCGTGGTTAAGATACTGATTATACAAAGCAAAGACAATGTATTGAAAGTTGCAAGAGAAAAACTTCAAGGCTCAATGAAAAGAACATCCACAAATGAACAGCTGAGTCTTCAAGGGAAACTTCCAAAGCCACAAGGACCTGGAGCATATATCCCAAATCCTAAAGGACAGCCAATCCAAAACCATACACCCTGTCATGGAAAACTGCTGTCATGATTGAAGAAGGAAGGACAGTTACAACAACAATCAGTCGTCTAAAGAAATTCTATTCAATACCAAACCTAACTACAATATAGGAAGCTTTCCTTTGTGCCAAAGAGAGGAATAAGGAAAGCAGAAAGACTACAGAAAGAAATACAAGCCATAAGTGTTTAAACACAAAGTACCACTGACCACACAAACAACAGCACAAATCAACAACAGGATGACCAGCACTAACACACATGCACACACTTGAATAATAATTTAAACAAGAATGGTCTCAATTCTCCACTCAAAAATCAGAGAGTGGATAGATGGATCCAGAGACAAGGGCTGTCTATCTGCTCCTTAAAAGATACACGTCCCTGTTTTAAAGATAAGTAACTCTTTAGAATAAAGGGATGGACGAAAGTACTCCATAAACAGAGCCGGGAAGCAAGCAGGAGTCATTATCATAACATCTGACAAGACAGACTTCAAACTAAAACTGAAAAGAGGAGATGAAGAAGGGCACTCCATTTTAATTAAAGGAACACTTATCCAAGAAGACATTACTACCCAAAACATATATGCACGAAATGTAAGAGAACCGAATTCACAAAATATCCACTTCTGGATTAAAAGACACAGACGAATATCAACCCATTAATAGTAGTTGATGCCAATACCCTACTTTCCCCCATAGATAATCCAGAGAAAAAAATAAACAAAGAAACATCAGAATTAATTGATATTACATATCAAATGGACTAATTAGATACCTACATAATAATCTAATCAAACACCAGAGCATATACATTTTTATTCTGTAGAATATAGAAGCTTTTCTAAAATAGATCAAAACCTGAAATGCAAAACAAATCATTTTACAAATTCAAAATGACTGAAATCTCTCCATGAATCTATTTGACCACAGTGAAATAAAACCTACCCTTGGCAGCAAACTAATCTCTAGTAAATACCTCGAATCCTGAAGATGAAACAACACATGACAGAATGATGACTGGATCAAAGAAGAAACCAAGAGAGAAATAAAGTCTTCCTGAAAACAGGGCAAATCTTCTGAGGTGCATGGAAAGCATTCCTATGAGGAAAAGTTCAGCTCTAAGCACCATATGTAGAAATCAGAAGCAAACAGTATGAATAAGTGACTTTTAATAACACAGCTCAAAAAGTGGGAAGAGAACAAGAACGAAGCAGATATGAACCAGTTGACAGAAACAAATAATAAAATTATAAACAGAAATCAAGAAAACAGAAACTAAGAAAAAAATTCAAACACTGAACAATGGTAATTGACATACTGCTGGCCTGACAAACCAAAATACAGAAAGAGAGGAGCCAAATTAACAGAATCAGAAATGGACAGGGAACCATTACAGGACACACCAAGGGAATTCAGAATATTATGAAAAGATATTTTTAAAACGTGTATTCTGTAAAGCAGGAAAATCTAAAAGAAATGTATGATTTGAACAAATGACCAAAATTAAACCAAGATGTCCAACAACCTAAAATGACCAATAACAAATAAGGAGAATGAAATTGTAATAAATGGCCTTCCAGGAAAGAAAAGTCTAGGACATGGTGAATTCAGCCCAGAATCCCAACAGATATTCACAAAAGATCGAGAGCCATTCCTTCTCACACTAGTTTTAAAAAGGAAAGAAACATAAGGATCACTCCCAAACTACTTCTCCGAAGCCAGCATCTCTGTAACACCAAAAGCAAGTAATGACACAAATGAAAAAGGAAGACTGCACATCTATATCCTTTATGAGAACAGACTACAAAATAGTTGCAAATAGAACACAGACATACAGTAGAGAGTATACACCTTGAACCAGTTGGTTTATCCCTGGAATATAAGGAAGGTTCCACACATTCAAATCAATACATGCCTTTAATGTATTTAAAGTACATGAATGTACTTAAAGACAAAATTCAAATGATCAGCTCGATAGATGCAGAACAAAAATCTTGAAAAAAATATAACATATATTCATGATAAAAGTCCTAGAAAATGTAGGACTAGAGGGAATATACATCAACATAATCAAAGTTATATAGGAAAGACCCACACCCAACTTAATCCTAAATATAATTCTACGGAAGTCAGCAACAAAGTAGGGATGATTTCAATCCCCAGCCCTTTATAACATTGTATGGAAATGCTATCTGGAGCAATAAAACAAGACAAGAAAATTAAAGGGATACAAATAGGGGGGAAAAGAAATCTAACATTACCAACTGTAGATGACATGCAGTATGCATTAGAGATCCCAAAGTTCTCAGGATATTTCTTGAAATCATAAACAAATTCAGCACTGTGGCAACATACAGAACCATCTTAAACAAATCAATAGCTTTTCTATATACCACAGTAAACATGCAGAGAAGATCAGAGACATACTACCAATCACAATAGCTTTAAAGACAAGAGACTCCCTAGGAATAATCCTAATCACAGAAGTGAATGATTTCTACAATGAAAATTTAAACCTCTGCAGAAAGAGAGAGAAAGACACTAGAAAACGTGAAAATAACCCATGCTCATGGATTATTGAATCAATATTGTCAAAATGACCATTCTGTCATAAGCTCCTTATACATTCAAAGCAATCCCAATAAAAAAATCACATCTTATTCTTCACAGAATAATGAAATATCCTAAAATTAGTATGGAATCATGAAGGACACCACATAGCCAAACAATCAAGAGCAAAAAGAAAACTGTAATGCAGCCATCATAGTTCCAGGTCTAAGATATATTACAGAGCTATCATAATAAAACCAATATAGTATGGGTACAAAATCAGACATATAATCCAATGAACCAAAATCAAAGACCCAAACATGAATACAACTAATTTCAATTATTTAATATTTGATAAAGATGTCAAAATCACATGCAAGGAAAAAAAGAAAGCATCTTCAAAGAATAGTTCTGGGAAAACTGGATGTCTGCTTGAAAAATAATGAAATTAGACCTGTATCTCTCAGCTTCTACTAAAACTAACTCCAAAGGGACCAAAGACTTAGACTAGAAACACTGAAGCTTCTAGAATTAAATGTAGGCAATATTCTACATGATATATATATCACCCAGCCAACTGGCTATCCTCCAGGGATCCAGATATCATGCAGGGCACCCAGATATTTAAGCGCACCTGGATATCTTGCAAAGTACTGGGACATGGCACAGGCACCTGGACATGACACAAACTCCCAGCTACAGAAGGGATCTGGACATCACAGATGTATCTGGACACCACACAGGCATACAGACATCACTCAGATTACAATGATATCACTCAGGTACCCAGGAAAAGCACAAAAACCCAGACATATTCCACACACTCTAATATCATCTAAGCATTCTAACATCACCTGGGCACCTGGATATTCCACATGAACCCGGACACCACACAGGTACTCAGACATTACTAAGGCACCAATCATCATCCAGGTACTCCGGATGTCACTTTTTTAACAGCTGAATAATCTCCATTGTGTAAATGTACCACATTTTCCTTATTTATTCTTTTGTTGAACAGCATCTATGTTGTTTGAAGTTTCTTGCTAATATGAATAAAATCACTATGAACATGGTTGAGAAAATGTCCTTGTGGTAGGATGGAGCATCCTTTGGGTATATGCCCAAAAGTAGAGATGGGTGGTGTTGGCATATGCCTTTAATCCCAACACTCAGGAGGTGGACCTAGGTGGATCTCTGTGAGTTCAAGGCCAGACTGGTCTACAAAGTAGGTTCCAGTACAGCCAAGGTTACAACAGAGAAATCCGGTCTTGAGAAACAAAGAAAAAGTGGTTTAGCTGTGTCATGAGTTAGATCATTTCCCATTTTTCTGAGGAACTGCCATATTGGTTTCTAGAGTTGCTGTAGAATTTGTACTCCTACAAGAAAAGCAGGAGTGTTCCTCATGTTCCACATCCTCTCCTGTTGTTATCGATCTTAGCCATTCTGATAGGTATAAGACAGAATCTGAAAGTAATTAATTTTCCCTAATGGATAAAGATGTTGAACAGTTCTTTTTAGTGTTTCAACCATTTCAGATTCCTCTATTTAGAATTCTTTTTGAGATCTGTATTCCATTTTTAATTGGGTTATTTGGTTTGATGATATAGATCTTGAATCTTTGGCCATTTGGGGAACAGTTTGGAGAAAGGTATTAAAGAGAGAGAGAGAGACAGTTGGAAGGCAGTTGGAGTAGAGACAGGGGTGGAGTGAGCATCAGTTTGGGATGGTGTCAGGGGAGAAGTGAACTCTAGAAGCTGATGATAGGAAAACAGGCAGAAATGACTGAGATAACTGTAGTTTACATTACTGGGATAAACGAGTTTAGAGTCAGTACAGTTCCCCAGGCTTAGACAGAGCAAGACAGCCAGAAAGGGCTGGAAATTTTTCCCTTTCATTTGTTTCTTTTCCTTTCCTTCTTAACCCTTTGAGCTAACTGAAGTGTTAAATACAACTTACAAAAGAAATCTTTCATCCTGGAACAGAGGGGCAAAGTCAAGTTATCAGGGAACAAGTAAGACTTACAAAGTCTTGAAAAGTTAGAAACTTAGCCCAGACCCAAATGATAGGAAGCATCTAGACCCACACATTTTTCAAAATGAAAACCTGTTACATTGATGAATGGAATCAAATTGAAGACCCAGACAGAACTACATGAAGTTATGGACACTTGATTTTCTGGTGAAGATTCCAGAAATGCACACTGGAACAGAGGCAGCATCTTTAACAAATGGTGCTGGTCAAACAAATGGTGCTGGATGTCTGCATGTGGAAGGATGCAGATTGATCTACACATATTACACTGCACAAAACTCTACTCCAAAGGGATCAAAGACTTCAACAAAAGGCCAGATACACTAAATCTCATAGAACAGAAAGTGTGGGGAAATCTTGAACTCGTTGGCACTGGAAAAGACTTTCTGAAGAGAACACTGATTGCACAGGCACTAAGAACAACAATTCATAAGTGGGACCTCATGAAACTGAAATGATTCTGTATGGCAAAAGACACCATCAGGAAGACAAAACAGAAGGCTACAACACAGAGAAGGACTTTTACAAACTACACATCTGATAGACTCTAATATCCAAAATATATTTGCAACTCAAATAACATTATATCAAGTAAACAAATAACCCAGTTAGTGTGGGGTACAGATCTAAACAGAGAATTCTCAAAAGAGGAAATTGAAATGACTAAGAAACCTTAAAGAACTGTTCAAGTACTTAGTTGTCAGGAAAATGCAAATGAAAGCAACTTTGAGATTTGATCTTATGTAAGCCAGTAAGAATGGCCAAGGTGAATAAAATAAATAAGCTCATGCTGGTGAGAATGCGATACAAGGGGAATACTCTTCCATTGCTGGTGAGACTGCAAAGACGCACAGTCACTGTGGAAATCATTATGGCAGATCCTCTGGAAGGTGGGAACATTTCTAACTCAAGATCCAGCTATGCCACTATTGGTCATAGACCCAAAAGACCCTCATTCTGCCACAGAGACACTTGCTCAGCCATGATCATTACTGCTCAATTAATGGTAGACAGAAACTGGAAACAACCTAAATGTCCCTCAAGTAATGAATGAAAAAAAATGTGGGACATTTACATTATGGAATATTACTCAGCCTTTAAAAAAATGAAAACATGAAATTCACAGGTAATTGGATGAGACATATATTGTGACTAAAGTAACCCAGATCCAGAATGAACAACATAGTGCCTGTTCACTTTTTATGTGGATTTTACCTCTTCAGTAATTGATGAACAAGTTACAATCCATGTAAGCAGAGAGCTTATGAATAGAGTAAGGAATAGACATATGGATAGATTTCCTTCAGAATGAATTACAATAGATAGTTATGTATGGACAGGGTGGGTCTGGAAAAGAAGGGAGAATTGGGGCGGTCCAAGAAAAAGGAGGCAAGGAAGAGAATGACGGGGGAGGGACAGCTATATCTGAGGAGCATTTGAGGGGGAGTATTGAAGTATAATACAGTGGAAACATCCTAAAATTTATATATTTACATATATATATAATAAATACATAATATATATCATATAATATATCATATACATTTATATATGAAGGTGATCTAAATGAACTTGCCAAATAACAGGAGAGGCAGAACAACCACTGGACTTCCAGTACTGAGAACTTGTTACATATAATCAAGTTATTGACCAAAATGGCCCCATAGGAAGCCCTAAGCAACCCAGTTTACTGCAAAAGCTATGTATTGCTTTTCACCAAGAGGATAAGCCACTATTGATAAATAAGGCACCTACATAACTCATTAAGCATGGAGAATTAGAGTTTGTGAATATCTAGAGCCTTTATTCCTACTGACTAGTGTTCATGGTACTGGAAGGCACTCTGCACACTAACAAAGGAGACAAGAAAACAGAAACCCAGATACAAACCCTTCACTCTACAATGGTGATCTGCCTGCAGGATGCATTTATGCAATAGTGGCAGGAACATTGTGGGTATAACCAACCAAGAAATGATTTCATTTAAGGCCCACTCCAGGAAATGGAACACATACTGATGCTGCTTGGGAGGCCAACAACCTGGGACTGGATAGGCTATGGACCCAGGGGAAATCAAATACTTCCATTCTGGTGAAGGAACATAGCAATAAAATGAATCCTGTGACATTCTGTTATCCTCATAGATTCACTGGTGCACAGCCATCCTTAGAGAAGCTTCCTCCTGTAGCAGATGGAAACATATACAGAGACCCACAGCCAGGAAATAGGCATAGTGAAAGCCTTAAAGAAATCAGCCGTAAGTGGGAGGTCTCCATCAAATAAACCCCTCCCTCAGGGCTCAGGAAACTCTGTGGATGAGGAGGGGGAAAGAGTGTAAAATCCTGAGTGGATGGGGACACCAAGGAAACAAGGCTTTCTCACAAATCAATGGCCAACCCCATATACACAGAGACTGGAGCAGCATGCCCAGGGCCTTAACATAGGGGCACCAGATGGGGTCCTAGAGATGAGAAGAGAAATCAACACAGACCTCACCCCTAACCCACAAGCTATCTCCAATCAATAGACACTTGCAAATGAAAAATTTGTTTTCTCCATGGGAGTTTCACTGTGGCGACAAATGACTCTTGGGGTAGGCCTAATTCACTGCAATAATGGCAAACACAAAGTGAACTGAACAACATATTTTTAGATTTTTTTCTCATAATTTTGAGTCAAGGCTATCTTTTTTGTTGTTTCTTTTTTTCTTTTTGTTTTGTTTTGTTTTTACATTAGAAATTCCTTTCATTCACAAGGGCTAGACAAACTCCAGCAGATGACTTTCATTTTGTGAAATTCCTGTGTGCACAAACTTGTTTTTCTACATCTGTATGTATTTCTATGGCCAATTTTGGGTTTATACTGTTTGTTTGGTTTTTTTTTGTCCTCTTCTGATTTGTAAGCTTTTTTTCTGTCTTATTATTATTAATTTATTTTATTATTAATGTTTAGATGCATGTTTGTTTCCAAATGGAGACAGAAAATGTGTGCAGAAGGGAGGTGAAAGGAGAAGAAACACAGAGAGGTAGGTGAGGGAAAACTTACCACCATGCACTTTCTCAGAAATTTATTTTCAATTAATGAACAGTTAAATGGTGTTATATCATGGTAAACACTTTATTCCCAGAAATTGAGAGGCAAAGACAGGAGAATCCCTGGGGCTGCAATCCTGGCTGATTGAGCAAGCCCTCTTTCACCATGAGAGATTCTTCTCAAAATAAAAGGAGAATGGTCCATCACGAACAGACAAGGATTTCTGCTGACCCCTGACCTCCACATACACATGCACATATGTCCCTCTCAAGTGTGCACACACACATGCATACACACATACACAAAAAATACAATGAACTCCATGTGTGTGTGTATATATAAACAATTTTTATTTACTAAAAACATTTCAATAAACATAATGGAATGAAGTGCAAATAAACAAGGTCATAAAAATTTCATAGGACATCATTAAGCAACTGTGGTAAAAATGAAAACTTTAAATTCACATTATTTATATGGATCCAAGAAATATATATTTAGAAAACAGAATCAAAACTACAATAGAATACTTAAACTATTCTTGATGATTTAGAGTAAATTGAAAAAGTTTCTAAGGAAAATTTAAAAAGTGATTGTCAGCAAGGAGCTTCTTTAGAGTAACCTCAGCATTAAGGAAACATGTCAGACACCAAGATGAATAAAAAGGAGCGAGTAGGAGTATTCCTTATGGAGGAAGAACCAACTCAGGGAGTACAATGAACTTAAAGAACTTTATAGGACTTGGCAGTAGAAACATCAGTGAATGCATACGTGTAATAGAACAGATTTTATTTAAATCATATGAAGAATCTTGCTTTGCAACATGAACAATTAAATAATTTAAGAAGAATCTGTATTTTTTTAAAAGGTGCTGAACCAGCATGACATGGCAAAACAGCTTGTAATTCCAGTTCCAGCGGATGCAGTGAACTCTTCTGTCCTCTGTGGGCACCAGGAAAGCACACATATGTACATGTTGGCAAATAGTCACATATATGAATAAAAAATAAATTAGAGGTTTCTTAAATAAAAGAACAAAAATAGGACCTCTTTAGGAAAAACTGTGGGACTTTGATTTCATATTCTTCAGCATATTGATTATTCTTTTATCAGAACTAATTTGTACCAAGGGAGTAATTGTGGGATAGACATTCATCACAAACTTCTGAACAGTCAGGAGAACTGGGTCATACATCCATAACAGGACTGCGGTGCTGGAGATGAAGAAGTCCACCCAGTACATCACCACATAGAAAACCACCAGCACCAAGATGGTCTGGGTGGCCCTTTTCTCAGGAGAAGCTCTCAGGGGTCTGATGCTATGAAGATGCTTGCATTGCCTCTGATGTCTGAACAAGATATTGACCATGTATGCACTTGTGGTCAGCATAACTCCTACAAGAAATACATCTCTGGAGGTTGTCACTGCTAAAATCAATGGCCTGGTGATGTAGTTCATGGGGATGAGAGAGCAGTGTTTAGTGACCTTCATCTGGTTGGTCCCACTCACATTGGTAAAAGCAACAGTATAGAAGATCTGGTTACTACTCAATGACAAGTTGAAAGACCAAATACAGAAGAATGCATATATTGTGTACCTTTTTAGATTATGTTTAAGTTTTCCCAACAATGAGGTGCTGGGACTAATAGTGACAGCCTGGAACACGCTCAGGAGGCAGGTGGCACAGATAGAGAGGCCTCTCATCACCCTGATTATATAAAAAGTTGCCTTACATTTGAAATTATTATCAAAGTTCAGTGACTCAAACATGTGTGTAAGCCAAACATCCCCTACTGTGAGGAGCATCACTATGTGGGCAAAGGCCAGTTGACAGGAGATCAGGTCCGTGGGCTTAGGTTTCTGACCTAGGATTATGAAAGTATAGAATAAAAGGAGAATCATATTGGCGAGGACTCCAAGGCCAGCTTGGAAATTAAGGACATTATTTAGTGAGGACATAAGCAGAAAATGTATTCATGAGAACAGTATAAAGGAAGTATATTTCATATACCTGGAAAAATAATAGAGTATACATCAAAGTTGTGAATCACCGGGCAGTTTAATAGATCATTCAGTTTTACACACTCATTCTTGATTAAACTGAAGCTTTAAATCTGATAATCCAGACTGGACATCATACCCTATGTTTACATACCTCTCCATGTATCTACCTATAAAGATAGCATATTATGGAGAAGTGTGCATTCTCAGTCACATCTTCAGACAATACACCTCTGTGTGCGTGTATTGCACCTGAGCCGCATTATTCAGTATTTCAATCCTATGGATTGCCTCATTTTATAGTTAACACCTAAAATGGTAGTGATAATCACACAAAGTTAGTCACATTTGTACAACTGAACAAAAATTATTTCGATCTGGAGAAAATTCACAAAAGGAGTCTAAAAGGGAATCAACTAAGTCAGTCTCATATTTCGTAATTTTAATATTGTATTCAGATGCTTTGTTAAGAACTTTTTTGTACTGTGCAGCCTTAAATATGGTTACATGCCAATTGTATTCCTGGGAACTGCTTGGGGTAGAGTGGAGCTTTTCAATAGAGTGTGTTATTTGGAAAAGACAGCTAGTTGGGGTCAGGACAGACAGTGAGCTAGAGCAGTTGGTGGTGACAGGGAGACAGTGGGCTTCAGATGTTGGGCTAAAATGGTTGGTTACTAGAGAGGCAGTGAGATAACTGGGAAAGCAGTTAGTTACTGGGACAGAAGATGGTAGAAGTTAGTCCAGTTCTCCAGGTTTATACAGATTAAGACAAGCAGAAAGGGCTGTCAAAAGTTTCTTCTCTCTTTTCCTGCCTAAACTTTTAGAGCTAATGGGGGTTTTAAACAGATACAAGTTAGGAATTTTTCTTAGTAACAACCAACAGCAGAAAACAGAATCAGGAGTGGGTGTGGGGGTGTGGGGTGGGGCATACGAGGCAGAAGTTCCTTTAGGAATACAGTTACCAGTTAAAAATAACAGTTACAAATGGCTTCCGAGCTTAGATATAGCATTTAGAATCGGTTGGTACCTTGTAAGACAACATTGACCTTTTGGCCCCTAAACAAAGAATGCTTGAGAGACCAGATCAAAGCATCAGAAAAACAGCTACATAATATGCTCTAATTTTCAACTATCAATAATTCTGTGATGCCTCATTAGTAGTTGAAGGCACAAAATGAAGAGGTCATGTAAGAAAATTGAGGCTTGGCACGATAAATATACCACAAACCACTTGTGTTATACTTTTATGATTTTCTTCAAAAAGCTTAATCTAGTAATGGAATACATTCATCCCAACTGTCAGAGCCAAACATTTGATTCTCTCATCAACATACTTTACAAGAGCTGCACAGTGATGTTCTGTTTTTTAAAATCTCCACGATAGGGGCTGGAGAGATGGCTCCGTGGTTAAATACCTTGTTGTCCTTGCAAGGGACCTAGGTTAGATACTCAGCAGCACCATGGTGTCTCATCACCATCTGTAAAGCGAGTTTCAGGAGATCCATTGCCTTTCTGACCAGTCACACAAGAGACACACATACTACATGGGACCAAATTCTCATCTCTGAAAACAATATAAATAAATCCTAAATAAATAAATGAGTGAAAGCTTGAGGATAATACTTAAATCAAGCCCTCTTCTCCAAACTGTAAGAACTGAACCCAGTTCCAATCTAAAAATTCCTAATGGACAAAACCATAAACATACAATCAAGATAATTAATTATGCAATTACAATCATTAATATTGCACATATATTACAAGCCATATAAAAAGATGAACATATAATAAGGTAAACAATAGTAATCTAAAATGTTCTTCTCCTATCCTAAAGCCATGAACTTGAACCTCTCCACTTTATACGCATTGCTCTGTAAACGTCTGTCACATACAGAAAATGACTTCATTCTGACTCATCAAGTGGCCTCTTCCTCTGGAGCTCACGGGAGCTGAGTCTGGGTGAGCAAAGACCTTGGCTACTCTGGCTGCACTGAGAAAAGTCATTTGTTATCTTTGAAATAAAAATTGTAGTGCTAGAGGCTTTCACATGGTTTAAGTAGGAATACTTAGTTGTATGTACTAAAGCCCAAAGTGTACCTGTTAACGTTCATGATCGTGGAGAAACCATCACTATTGAATTGACCCAGACAAAAGACCGAGCAGTCTGCAGGCAGCTGTCTGAAGAGAAGTGCAGCAGGAGAAACCCAGAGTTGCTTCCTGCGTAGCTGCTGCATTCTGCAGAGAAAATCAGTTTGCCCCTGCATTATCAGAGTGTTTGGTTTTAGAACAGCCTACTTTTATGAATACATGGTGACCCTTGCTACCTGCTTTGTGGGGAATTAGTAATATAATGAATGCACATATATATTAGATCACAGATATCAATTTCATTTAACTTTCATCATAATTACTAAGTAGTGACCCAAATTGAATTCAGCACAGATGCAGCTGGAAGCCCTAAGACACTGACTAGGTTTTTACAACTCACATGTAGGAGCCAGAAACCCTGAGATGAAGCAACTGCAGCCAGTGTCCTTGCAGAGACTGTGGGAAGCAGTCACACCCAGAGCTCAGTAACAAGACACATGGTGGGAGTTTGCTGAAATATGAAAAATTCACTGAAAGTCATGTGCATGTGTGTGTGTGTGTGTGTGTGTGTGTGTGTGTGTGTGTGTGTGTGTGTGTGTTGGGAAACTTTTGAAGGATGGGGATTAAGCATTAATCAATAGCATAGTGTGTGCAGGGGTTGCTGTCATGAATACCTGCACATCAACTGAGAGTTATATCAAATATATTCATGAAATAAAATGAACTTTAAGAAGCTGGAGAGTGTGCTTTGTTTTCCACGTGACTCTCTCAGGTCATTAGGCCCTGCCTAGTGCACCAGTGCAGACTGATAATGTGAATAACTCAAAGCAACTGAAATCCTGTAATGCTTGCAATCATAAATGCATGTTTCTATCAACTGTTTTGTGGTGTTGATATTCCATGGCCAGGGACTTAATGAAGTTCACCAGAATCAGTTTGTTACATTTTATTGACAATGATTTCATAATTCTACATGATCTGTTTTCCACTTTATTTAGCTTTCTTTGTGTATTTGAAAGAGTAACATGGAATCTCACTCTGTAGCTCAGACTGACATCCATCAAACTGCCTCTTCCTTAGCCTTAAAAATGCAGGGATCACAGGTGTGTGCCACCATAGGTGTTTTGTGTTCCCTTTTAATCTCATATACACATTAGTGACTGATATTCTAGCAAAATTAAAATGAATTTGTGATATCCAGTAGCTAAACTTGAACTTTCTGGCATTTCTTGTGAATTGGTATTTTAACAAGCAACTGTATTTTGTATCTATTAATGTAATCCTAGGGAATTGAGACTTTAACTTTGTCCTATTCAAGATGTGCAAGTATTTTTCTCACAGCTAATGTTAAGCTTACTCGTTATTATATCAATATCAATGTTCTAAGATTCAATAGAGAAAACTTGAAATATTAAAACTGAGTGTATTTTAATTAAAAACATTTGAACCACTAATGAAATTTTCACTTTACATTTTTATATGGATAAGTTTACAAGGATTTAATATATAAGTGATGTAAGACTTCCAGATGCTTCCAGCATGTGCAGTAAAGATCTATTTTATTAGCAATCATCGTAATAGAATAAAGAAATCTAGGAAATTTCTCATTGAATAATGTTAAGAATGTTTTGTGTTTTACCAAGCAGTGGGTTGAGAATTCCCTAAGAATGACTAAATATATGCAAACTTAACACAAGAGAAAAATTCTGATAAACACTAAATTAGCTAATATTGTATATTGTTAGCTTAAGTTGCATATAAATAAATGCATATAGCTAGGTAACTAGAAAAGTAGTAAAATAAGAAAATACAAAGCTCAGGTTAAAAGAATCAGTATTATAATTGTACTCCTAATAATTCTGCTTTTTTAATTTTCACTTTCTAAGTTATTTCAGGTGTTTTGTTACAGGGTAGAGAATCTAACACAGCTGCCCTTAGCCAGGAAGAACCACGTTCTTAGAATTACTAGAGTCCACACTCAAGAGAGCCCATAGTCGGATATACTGGAGAAATATTCCATCATCAACCGCTTTTAAATGTGCATTAGCATATATGCATTGCAAAAAGTCATGGATTTCATGATGCATTTATTCAATATAAAATATCTATTGATGTCTTTACCCTGTTAGCCATTGTGTCTCTCTATTCACCCTTCTTTCTGCTAGGCCCTGTAAACTTCCCAATAGCCCTCTTCTATTGTCATGTATAATATACTCAGAGATCAGACTAAGTGAAATGTATGTTATTTTACAAGCGATTACATTGATATTGTATGACTAGCAGCATCTATTGTATTTGCTTCCACTGCGTTAAGTCTCAAAAGGAAAATGCTAAACAGACAATCCTCAAATCATTTATTAGAAAACACCTGGATTCATTCACCATCTACCTGAAGTTCTCAGTTAATGAAGATAAAAAGAAACACTCACCCAGCTGGGCCTTCAGTCAACATCCATGTAGAGTGAGGCCCTAGGAAGTAGTTATAAGGAAGAAATATCATTACCTCATCCCCCTCTAGACCCATAGTTATCGTGTCATCTGGAGAAGGCACTTCTTGATCTTGTAGTTGTTAGTTAGTGCACCATCAGACAGGAAAGTGAAGTTCCCTAACTCCTGGGGAACAGTGGAGTAGGAACAGCTGAGCTCTGGGCTTCCCTTGTGTGAGCTTCTCCCCAGGAAATATCTGTCTGTGTAGATGAGCTGATCTCAGCCCTTGTGAACAAAACAAATGTAAAAATAATAGTATTCCATTTAAAAGTAGTATGGAAACATTTTAGATACCCCAAGGTATTCATCCAGCTTCCAAATCATTCCCAGAAGCCTCCATACTTACTTGACAGTGGCTCAGCATATCACCTAGAAATTAACAGCACTTTCACTAAAGTTAAGATAATGTCATGTCCTCCAAACACACTTAGCAAAAGTAATCTTTCTTACAGAGGGCACAGACATGAGGTAATGTAATCGGCAAAGTGGGCTGTGGCGTTGGGGGATGTAGCTCAGTTTGTAGACTGCAGGCCTAGAAAATACCGTGTATGTGAGACACATTGAAAAAACATAAATTGAAATTATAGAAATAAGAAATGGAGAGCAATCCCAAGTCAATGACATAGATCAGATCTTCAATCAGTTCATAGAACGATACTGCCCAATCTAACCAAAGACACACCCATACAAATACAAGAAGCACACAGAACACCACAAAGTCAAGACAAGAAAACAAATTTACCATGGCATCTCATAGATAAGACACATGAGTATACAGAACAAGGAATGTGTATTGATAGCTGCAAGAGGAAACCTGCAAGTCACAATGAAAAGAAAATCCATCTAAAGAACAGCTGATTCTTCAAGGGAAATGTTCAAAGCCAGAGGAACCTGGAGCAGTACATTCCAAGTTCTAAATGACAGCCAGTCTAAAATGCACACCCAGCTAAACTGCTGCCATGATTGGAGGAGAAAGAAAAAGTGACTACAACAATCAACAGTCTAAACAGTTTCTGTTTGGTACCAAATCTACCCATAACAAAGGAAGCTATCCTTGGTCTGAAGAGCGATATAAGCAGAGCAGAGAGACTGTGGAAAGAAATACAAGCCTATAAGAATTAAAAAACAGATGGGAATTGGTGGTGCATGCCTCTAATCCCAGCACTGGAGAGGCAGAGGCAGGTGGATCTCTGTGAATTCAAGGCCAATCTGGTCTAGAGAGTGAGGTTCAGGACAGCCAGAGGTACTATAGAAAAACCTTTTCTTGGCAGAAAAAGTATTAAACCACAAATTACCACTGACAACACAAACAGCAGCAAAAATCAACAACAGCATGACTAGCACTAACACACACACACACAGCTCAGCAATAATTTACAAATGGATTATCTCAATTCTCAACTCAAAAAACAGATAGTGACTGAATGGATCAAGAAACAAAATCTGTCAATCTGCTGCCTACATTAAACACATCTTTGTTTTAAAGATAAGCACCACATTAGAATAAAGGGATGGAAAAAAGTACTCCAGTCAAACAGATGAACTTCAAACTAAAACTAATATGAAGAGATAAAGAGAAAGATAAACATTTCATCCTAATTAGGGGAATAGTTACCAAGGAGACATTACTACTCTAAACATATATGCACCAAACACAGGAGCACACAATTTCATCAAAAATCTACTACTAGATTAAAACACGCAGATGAACATCAACCAATTAATAGTAGGTGATGTCGATACCCCATTTTCTCCAGTAGATCATCAGGACAAAAATAAACAGAGAGAAACATCAGAAAAATGGACATTATACATCAAATGGACTTAACAGATACCTGCATAATATTCTAACAGAACACCAAAGAATACACATTTTATCTTGCTATATATAGAATCTTTTCTAAAGTAGACCATATCCTGAAAGGCAAACAAGTCATTACAAATTCAAAAAGATTGAAATCACTGTTAAATCTATTTGACCACAATGAAACATAACCTAACCTGGACAGAAAACTAGTCTCTAGTAAATACACAGAGTCCCAAAGATTAAACAAAACATTAGAGAGTGATGAATGGATCAAAGAAGAATTCAAGAGAGAAATATAGCCTGGAACTAAATCTAAAGGAAAACTACAGGACAAAGTGTCTGAGGTGCATAGAAAGGGCTCCTACGGGGGAAAGTTAGAGCTCTAAGCACCTATATAAAAAAATCAGAAAAAAAAACATACAAATAAGTAACTTAATGATATAACTCTAAGAGTTGGAATGCAAAATGAACAAAACAAATATCCAGTTGAAAGAAACAAATAATAAAAATAAGAGCATAAATCAACAAAACAGAAACTAAAAAAACAATATAAACACTCAACAATGGCAATTGACAGATTTCTGGCCAGACTAACCAAAATGTAGAAAATGGGAAACCAAATTAACACAGTCAGAAATGAACAGGGAAACATTACAGGAGACACCAAGGGAATTCAGAATATTATGGGAAGATGTTTGTAAAATTTGTAGTCTATAAAGCAGGGAAATCTAAAAGAAATGCATGATTTTCTACATTCAACCAAGTGTCCAAAATGAAACCCATATATCAATAACTTAAAATGACACACAACAAACAAGGAAGACTGAAATTGTAATAAATGGCCTCCCAGCTAAGAAAAGTCCAGGACCTAGTAGATTCATAGCAGAATCCCTCTAGATATTCAAAGCAGACAGAGAGCCAGTCCTTCTCATACTAGTTTTTAAAAAAAAAAACAAAAACAAAAAAAAAACCAAAGGGAGAACTCCGAAGCTACTTACATGAAGCCAGTAATATTCTAAGACTAAAAGCAAGTAATAACACAACTGAAAAAGGAAGACTACACATCTATATCCTTCATGAGAGCAGACACTAAATAATTGCAACCAGAATACAAACATACAGCAAAAAGAGTATACATCTTGAACAAGTTGGCTTTATACCAGAAACATAAGGATGGTTCCATATATACACATCAATAAATACATTAAAGCACATGAATGCACTTAAAGAGAAAATTCACATGATCAACTCAATGGATGCAGAACAAAAAACTTGAATAAACACCAACATAAGGTCATGATAAAGTCCTAGAAAATATAGGGCTAGAGGGAACATAAAAGCTATATAGGAAAGACCCACAGTCAATATCATCCTAAATGCAATTCTCCTGAACGGATGCCCTCAATCCCCACTCCTTGTTAACATTGTATGGAAGTACTAGCTGGAGCAATAAGACAAGAGAAGAAAATTAAAGAGATAGAAATTAGATTCAAATAGTCTAACTTCCCTATTTACATATGACATGCACTGTACATTAGAGATTCCAAAATCCTCAGGATATTTCTAGAAATCATAAACAAATTCTGCACTGTGACAGCATATACATTCAATTTAAACAAATCAATAACTTTTCTATATACCAACAATAAACATGCAGAGAAGATCAAGAACATGCTCCCAATCACAATAGCTTTAAAGATAAGAGAGTCTCTAGGAATAAACAGTCATGAATGACCTCTACAATGAAACTTTAAACCTCTGCAGAAAGAAAGACACTAGAAAACAGGAAAATAACCCATGCTCATGGATTATAGAATCAACATTGTGAAAATGTCCACTCTGCTAAAAACTCTCATAGATTCAATGCTATCCCAATAAAAAAAACTACATCTTATTCTTCACAGAATAATAAAATATCCTAAAATTAATCTGGAACCACAAAAGGCACCAAATAGTCAAAAATCTGAGCAAAAACACCTGTGCTGAAGCCATCAAAATTCCAGTTCTAATATATATTACAGAGCAATCACAATAAAACCAAAATAGGATAGATACAAAATCAGACATGTAACCCAATGAAACATCACCAAAGACCCAAGCATGAGCACAAGTAACTTCAACCATTTGTTTCAACCATTTCAAAGATGTCAAAATCACATACTGGGAAAATAAAGAAAGCATCTTCAACAAGTAGTCCTGGAAAAACTAGATGTGCCAATAGAAAAGAATGAAATTAGACCTGTATCTCTCACCTTCTATGAAAACTAACTCCAAAAGGATCAAAGACCTAAACTTGCAACACTGAAGCTTCTAAAAGTAAAAATAGGCACTATCCTACATGATATAGATATCACTCAGACACCTGAACATCATCCAGAGATCCAGACGTCAGACAGGGCACCTGCATATATCACACAACACCTGGATATATTGCAGGACACTCAGAAATCACACAGGCGCCTGACAACACCAAGGGATCCAAAAATCAAGCAGGGCCCCTGGATATTTCAAGGACACCCAGATATCTTGCACAGCACTGGAACATGGCACAAGCACCCAGCTACAGGAGGAATCTGGACATCGCACAGGCATTTGGACACCATGCAGGCATCCAGATATCGCTCACATTATCATGATATCACACAGGGACCCAGGGAAATCACAAGCACCCAAAATCTCCAGGTTCTCAAATACCATCTGGGCACCTGGACATCCTGCACTCACCTGGAAACCACACAGGTACCTGGACGTTACGAAGATATCCACATCACCTAGGTACTCAGGATGTCATTTCTGTTTAACAACTGAAACATCTACATTGGGTAAATATACCATATTTTTCTTATCTAGTCTTTCATTGAGCAGCAAATATGTTCTTTAGAGTTTCTTGCTATTACGAATAAAAGCACTGAGAACATAGTTGAGTGAGTGTCCTTGTGGTAGGATGGAGCATTTTAGGAGTATATGCCCATATGTGGAGCCAGACGGTCATGGCCCATGCCTTGAATCTCAATACTCATGAGGGAAAGCTAGGTGGATCTCTGTGAGTTGAAGGCTGGATTGCTCTAGAGAGTGAGTTCCAGAACTGCCGGAGTTCAAACAGAGAAACCCCATCTTGAAAAACAAACAAAGAAACAAAGAGAAAATGGTATAGCTGGGTCATGAGTTAGATTGTTTTCCATTTTTCTGGGAAGCTGACATACTGGTTTTGAGAGTGGCTGTAAAATTTGCACTCCCACCAGCAATGGAGGAGTGTTTCTCTAGCTCCACATACTTGCCAGTTGTGTCATTGATCTTAGCCATTCTGATAGATATAAGATGGAATCTCAAAGTAATTACATTTCCTTGATGACAAAGGATGTTGAACATTTCTTTAAGTGTTTCAACCATTTCAGATTCCTCTATTGAGAATTCTTTGTTTAGATCTGCATTCAATTTTTAATAGAATTATTTATCATGTTGATGTAGATTTCTTGAGTTGTTGGCCATTTTGTGAAGAGTTTGGAATGAGGTATAAAAGAGAGTTATGAGAATTGGAAGGCAGTTGGGTAGAGACAGGGGTGGAATGAGCATCAATTTGGGATGTTGTCAGGGGAGAAATGAGCTCTAGAAGCTCATGATAGGAAAGGAGGCAAACGTATCTGACATAATTGGAGTTTATTACATTATTGGAATAAAGGAGTTTAGAGTCAGTACAGTTTCTCAGACTTAGAGAGATTAAGACAGCCAGAAAGGGCTGGAAAGCTTTCTCTTTCTTTTATTAATTTTCCTTTCCTTTTTAACCCTGTGAGATAACTGAGGTTAAAAAAACTTATGTATGTCTACAAGCTAGACATATTTCATTTTGGAGCAGAGGGGAAGAGTCAAGTTGTCCGTGAAAAAGTAACAGGTCAAAGTCTTGAAATCTTAGATACAGAGCTAGGACCCAAATTTTTTCAAAAGAAAAATTCAGTACATTGATGAATGGAATTAAATCAAAGATTCAGATATAACTCCACACAGCTATGGACACCTGAATTTTTGGTAAAGATTACAGACATACAGAATGGAATACGACATCACCTTTAAAAAACAGTGCTGGTCAAACTGGATGTCTGCCTGTAGAAGGACACAGATTGATCCATACTTATCACACTGCAAAAAACTCAGCTCCAAATGGATTGAAGACTTCAACAATAGTCCAGATACACTAATTCAGATGGAAGAGAAAGTGGAGGGTAATCTTGAACTCGTTGTCACTGGAAAAGACTTCTTGAACAGAACATTGATTGGACAGGCACTAAGAACAACAATTAAAAAATGGGACCTCATGAAACTGAAAAGCTTCTGTATGGCAAAAGACACCATCATTCAGACAAAGCAGAAGGCTACAACACAGAGAATGACTTTTTCAACCTACACGTGTGATAGACTCTAATATCCAAAATATATTTACAACTCAAAAAACAACACATCAAGAAACAAATAACCCAATTACTGTGGGGTACAGATCTAAACAAAGAATTCTCAAAAGGGGAAATTGAAATGACTGAGAAACCCTTAAAGAACATTTCAATGTCCTTAGTTGTCAGGAAAATTCAAATGAAAGCAACTTGGAGATTTGATAATATGCCATCAGAATAGCTAAGGTGAATAAAATAAATAATAGCTCATGTTGCTGAGGATGAGATACAAGGGGAGCACTCATCCATTGCTGGTGAGACTGCAAACACGCACACACACACTGTGAAAATCAGTGTGGCAGTTCTTCATGAAACTGGGAATAGATCTACCTCAAGATCCACCTATGGCACTATTGGTCATACACCCAAAGGATGCCTCATCCTACCATGGAGACATTTGCTCAGCCTTGATCACTGCTGATTGGTAAATGATAGCCAGAAATTGGAAACAACTAAAATGTCTCTCACATAATGAATGAAAAAAATAAAATGTGGGACGTTTACATAATGGGATATTACTCAGCCATTAAAAAGTGAAATCATGAAATTCACAGGTTATTGGATGAAACATTTACTGTGACTAAAGTAACCCAGACCATGCAATACCAACATGGTATGTATTCACTGTTTATGTGGGTTTTCACTCTTCAGTAATTGATGAACAAGCTACAGTCCATATAAGCAAAGAGCTGTGGGATTGTCATGGAGCTAAAGAGTGGGTTGACGCAGCTAGAAACCATCAAGCCATCCCAGAAGGTGACAGCAAGAGGCATTCAGCTGCTCCTCACCTTTGGCCCTGGCCAGATCCCAGATAAATATTATATATTGCCTGCTTCACAGAAGCATAAGGAATATGACTTGGTAGGTGCTTATCTGCCCTGTGGCTGAAAACCTAGGGTTGGGCCCATTCTGATAGGATGCCTTCCTCTTTGTTTCTGTGAGACCATGACAAGTGTGGGGGGTGCCTTTGCAGGACCCTGGTGCCTAGACCTGTGCCCAACATGCAAATAAGGTTACCCTAATGCCCTTGTCTGGACCAATGGATCCCCCACTATGGGTATCAAAGATGCTCTCCTGCTTTAGGCCCCAGATTTATGTAACAGACACTCTGCATTAAAGTGATCTCTGCTTCCACCAGAAAAGGGTCTCAAGGCCTGATTCGTTACCTCGTTCATTGGTACTCTGCGCGGGGAATCAGGGTCTATGCAGGTCTCAGAACCCTGTCTCTTCCCTCTTCTGCTCCCATGCTGCTCCCCCAGCATGGGTTCCCTGCACCTGGCCAGTGCAGAGAACCAGACTGAAACCCAGTAGGCTAAGGGCTGTGACAGAGCAGAGACAGAACTCATAGAAGCCCGTATTAACAAAGAGCTAGTATAGAGTAAGGGACTGGAGGGAGGGAGGGATTTCCTTATGAAAGAGAAATACAAAACATAGTTATGTGTGGCTGGGGGAGTTGGAAAGGGAGGATCAATTAGGGAGGGGCAAGGAAAAGGAGGCAAGGAAGAGAATGTGGGCAGAGCCAGCTAGATCCAAGGAGCTATTGAGGGATAGTTTGAAACTTAATACAGTGGAAACATCCTAAAAATATATAAATTATAAATATGTAGTATACATATAATATATCACATACATTTATATATATAAAGGTAACCTAAATGAAATTGCCAAATAACAGGGGAGACAGAACTGCACTGGACATCATCATTAACAAATGAAACTTCCAGGTTTGCGAACTGGTTACATATAACCAAGTTATTGGCCACAGGAGCCCCATGGGATCCCCTAAACAACCCAGCTTATTGCAAAATCTATTGATTGCTTTCTACCAACTGAAGGTAAGGTACTGTTGCTGAAGAAGGCACCTACACAAGTCATTAAACATGGATAATTAGAGTTTATGTCTGTCTAGAGCCTTTATTCCAACAAACTCTTCAATCTACAATGGTGACCTGCCTGTAGGATACACTGTTACAACCTTGTGGGAGTAACCAACCAAGGTCTGCTTTTATCTAAGGCCCACTCCATGAGATGGAACCCATAGCTAAGGCTCCTTGGGTGGCCAAGATCCCTAGACTGGATAGGCTATGGACCTAGGGGAAATCAAATACTTCCGTTCTGGTGAAGGAACATAGCAATTAAATGAATCCTGATGACTTTGTGCTATCCTCATAGATCGATCGTTGTTCAGTCATCCTTAGAGAAGCTTCCTCCTATAGCAGATGGAAGCTAATAGAGAGACACACAGCCAGGCAATATGCAGAGTGAGAAACATTGAAAAGCTCAGCCCTAAGTGGGATGTCTCCATCAAATAAATCCCTCCCTCGGTGTAGGACGCCATTCCAAGATGGCGCCGGCTTCCAGACAGCTTAGTAGTAAACAACAGCTTTGCACATGCGCTACAGTTGAGAACAGCTTGGCTCTTAGTGACACACCCATAACTGGCCTGCAAAACAGTTATGCAAATGAGGTGCTGCAGAGGTAGCCTATCAGCATGAACCACGATTCCCACAGTGTATATAAGCAGCTTGCTCCTGGGGATCGGGGCCATTCTCTCTTGTAATAAAGTTCCTGATTAAACTGCCTTGAGAAGGAACCAGTCGTGTCGTGTTTTCCTTGCTGGTCGAGGTCGGCGCGGCACACCTCGGGGCTCAGGAAACTCTGTGGATGAGGAGGGGGAAAGAGTGTAAGAGCCAGAGTGGACAGAGGACACCAAGGAAACGAGGCCTTCTACAAACCAGTGGGCAACCCCATATGGACAGAGACTGGGGCAGCAAGCACAGGGCCTGCACAGGGAGGCACCAGATGGGGTCCTAGAGCTGAAAAGAGAAACCAGCCCACACATCCACCTCAAACACACAAGCTATGTCCAATTGATAGCCACTTGCAAATGAAAAATTACATTTCACCAAGGGAGTCTCACTGAGAGACAAAGGACTCTTAAGGGAAGGCCTGATTCACCACAGTAGATGGCAAACACAAAATGAACTGAAGGACATAATTTGAGGACTTTTGTGTCAGAATGTCGAATCATGAAATTCTTATTGTTTTGTTTCGTTTTTACCTTCCATGTTCTTTGTGTATGTATTATGGCTTCCATTTTTGTGAAATTCCTGTGTGTGAAAACTTGTGTCTCTATATCTGTAGGTCTTACTATTGCTTTTTCTGGACTTACTTTTTGTCTTTTTGTTTTGCCCTCTTATGATTTGTATGCTTTGGTTCTGTCTTATTGTGGCTTATTTTATTTTATTATTAATACTAAATGCCTCTTTTTCTCCTAAAAGAGACAGAAAGTATGTGGATCCAGAAGGGAGAGGAAGGGAAAAGGAACGAAGACAAGTAGAGGAGGACAAACCCTAATCACAACATACTCTATAAAAAATCTAGGTTCAAATAAGAAACATTTAAATGATGGCATATGGTGATGGACACTTTAATTCCAGAGATTGAGAGGCAGAGACAGGAGAATCCCTGGGGCTACCATCATGGCCTGACTGGCAACCCCTAGTTCAACATGAGACACCCTCTCTCAAAATGCAAGACAAAGGGCATGTGAAGAACAGCCAAGGATTTCCCCTGACCCCTCACCTCCACATTCACATGCACATATATTCTTCATCTGTGCACACACACCTGTATACACACATACACAGAAAATGCATTGACCATCATGCCTGTGTATATATAAACAATTTTTATTTACTAATAAGATTTCAATAAACATAGTGAAATGAAATGCAAATAAACAGGCACATAAAAGGTTTGCATGTGACTCATTAAGTAACTGTGGTAAAAATGAAAAGTTTAAATTCACATTATTCATATGGATCTAGATGAATAATATTTAGAAAACAGAAATAAAATTACGATAGAATACTTAAACTATTCTTAATGATTTAGAATAAATTAAAGTAGTTTCTAAAGAAAAGCTCAAAAAGTGATTATCAGCAAGGAGCTTCTTTTGAGTAACCTCAGCATCAAGGGAACATGTAGAATACCAAGGCCAATAAAAAGGAGAGAGTAAGAAAATTCCTTACTGTGGAAGAATCAACTCGGGGTATACAATGAACTGAAAGAACTTTATAGGACTTGGAAGCAGAAATGTCTATGAATGCATATGTGAAATGCCACAGATTATATTTAAATCATATAAAAAATCTTGATTTGCTACATAAACAATTAAATAATTTAGAAGAATCTGTGTAACAAAAAAGGTGCACATGGTGCACCAACATGACACCTTGCAAAAACCAGTAATGCCAGTTTCAGGGGATCCAGTGACAACGTCTCATCTCTGAGAACACCAGGAACATACACAGACATACATATTATTAGCAAACACATATATATGAATGAAAATAGATTAAAAGTTTTTATAAGGAACAGAAAAAATGTCTTCCTTATGAAAATTGGTGGTATGTTGATTGACTTCATGTTTTTCAACATATTGATTATTCTGTTATCAGAACTGATTTGTACCAAGCGAGCAATTGTGGGATACATATTCATCACAAACTTCTGAACAGGCAGGATGACTGGGTCATACATCCATAACAGGACCATGGTGCTGGAGATGTTAAAGTCCACCCAGAACATGACCACATAGAAAGCCACCAGCAGCAAGATGGTCTGTGTGGCCCTTTTCTCAGGGGAAGCTCTCAGGGGTCTGATGCTATGAAGATGCTTGCATTGTCTCTGATGTCTGAATAGGATAATCACCATGTATGCACTTGTGGTCAGCATAACTCCTACAAGGAATACATCTCTGGAGGTTGTCACTGCTAAAATCAATGGCCTGATGATGTAGTTCATGGGGATGAGAGAGCAGTATTTAGTGACCTTCATCTGGTTGGTCCCACTCACATTGGTAAAAGCAACAGTATAGAAGATCTGGTTACTACTCAATGACAAGTTGATATAGTATATGCTTTTAGATTATGTTTAAGTTTTCCCAACAATGAGGAGCTGGGACTAATAGTGACAGCCTGGAACACGCTCAGGAGGCAGGTGGTGCAGATAGAGAGGCCTCTCATCACCCTGCTTATGTAAAAAGTTGCCTTACATTTGAAATTATTATCAAAGTCCAGTGACTCAAACATGTGTGTAAGCCAAACATCCCCTCCTGTGAGGAGCATCACTATGTGGGCAAAGGCCAGTTGACAGGAGATCAGGTGTGTGGGCTTAGGTTTGTGACCTGTGATTGTGAAAGTGTAGAATAAAAGGAGAAACATATTGGCTAGGACTCTAAGACCAGCTTGGAAATAAAAGACATTATTTAATGAGGACATGCATGGAAAGTGTATTCATGTTACAGCATAGAGGAAGCATATTTCATAGACCTGGAAACATAATAGAATAAATATCAAAGTTGTGAATCACTGGACAATTTACTATATCATTTGTTTTACCCAGTCATTTTTGATTATCCTATCTCTTTAAATCTGGTATTTCAGACTGGACATCATAGCCTACACTTAGATACCTCTCCATGTATCTACCTGCAGAGATAACCAATTATAGGGAAGACTGCATTCACAGTCACACCTACAGAGAATGCACCTCTGTGTACCTGTGTTGTACCTGAGCTCATGCTTTACTAATTCAATACTATGGATTTACATTATTCAGTTTTATAGTTAATACCTAAAACAGTAGTGATAGACACAAATATGAATCACATTTGTACAACTGAACAAAAAATCATTTCAATCTATAGAAAATTCATAAAGAAATCTAAAAATCCTCCAGTGAGTCAGTTTCATATTGCTTAATTTTATTAGGCTCTATAATCAGCTATCCATAATTCTATTAGAATCACAATGATAATTCATGATAATCTATTTCAGTCACTAAAATGTCTATCTTGATTCATCTATGTTTATATTACTTTTTCACAAAATCTTACACCCAAGGATCTGGAACTAAAGACATAGTTACAGCCTGGAGACCATTACTGTACTTCCCACACCCTATTAATTGTATAACCGCTATGGTTACAAATGGTCCTAGATGTCTCCCAGTTCAGTTCCCATTTAAACCTTCTGTGAGACTGCACCTCAGGTTGGAAGAACTCATTTCCACCTATCAAGACAAACACTGTTTTCTGTTCTTTTGTGGGGGAGGGGACAGTGTAAACTGTTGACAGTGTGATTCCTTTAGGCCTTTTCAGCCATCTTCCTTTTTCTGTATTTATCCTCCTTCCTCCCCTAATGACCCCCATTCTCCCATTTCCTTTATCAGATCACTTACATCCTCCCAATCCATGTACCCTCTTCCCACCTGATTCTCCCTCCCTTCTCTGAAGAACCCCCTTTCTCATTTCCTGATCAGATTATGTGTACCCTGAATTCCCCTGGCCTTTGTCACACACACCCACATCCTGGCAATAGTCTTGTTGTATTTCCGTAATCCTGTAGGTACTGCAGACCACATGTTACACCTGAAGGTTGGAGCCAGGAGCTTCCAGTAAGAGATAACATGCAACATTCAGACAGACAGTTTTTTCAATACATTTTGAGATTCATGAATGTATGAGTTATTTCCACTTAGTGTTCCTTTCCGTGTAGGGAAAGACATCGCATGTCCTCTGCACCCAGGAACTTGTTACAGTTTCACTAAACACTGTTATCTTTGGTGGCTGTGTTAATTATTTTCCTGATTACAAGTATCTTTATTTTATCAAAAGCATTTATTTCACTACTTTAAAATCTGCTTTATGAAAGAGAAATAGAAAATGACTTCACTGACTAAGATAATTGAGAAAAAAAGACTCCCCAAATTTATTTTCAGACATTCCACGCACACAAAATGCATATATGCATGTACATATAGGGATAATGCAGAATTTAGTGCCTGAGACCACAGGAAAACCTCCCCATGAATATATCACAAGCCAAATGTATTATACTTACATGATTTTTCTCTCTAAAAGCTTAATGTAGTAAAGAAATACATACATTCCAATTGCTAGAGCCAAAAATCTGATTCTCTCAGCAACATGCATTTTCAGTAGCAGCACGGTGATGTTCTGTTTTTAAAAGCTCCAGGATAGGGGCTGGGGAGAGGGCTCCGTGGTTAAAAGAACTTTTTACTCTTGCAAAGAACATGGGCGTGATTCTCAGCAACAACATGGTGTCTCGTCACATTCTGTAGCTCTAGTCTCTTGGGATCCATTGCCCTCTCTGACCAGTCACACAAGAGACACACACACTACTTGTGGGAAAACACTCCTATATGTAAAATAAAATGAATAAATCCTAAATTTATTTAGCTGTCTAAAGGCAGATGTCAGAAGAGAACTGCAGCAGGAAAACCGAGAGCTGCTTCCTGGTTAGCTGCTCCATTCTTCAGAGAAACAGCATTTTACCCTTGCTTCATCATGGTGTTTGATTTTAGCACAGTCACGTGTTATGAATATACAGTGGTCATTGCATTTTGTTTTGTGGAGACTTAGAAATATAATGAACATTCAAATATATTAGATCACAGGTATCATTTTCATTTTAAGTTTCACCATATTCAGCGAGTGGGGACCAAAATTTAATTTAGCACAGGTGCAGCTGCAAGCACACAGATGCTTCCTAGGATTTTACAATCACACAGGTGGGAGCCAGGACATCTTAGATAAAGAAGCTACAGACAAAGTGGCACTGCAGAGACTGTGGGGAGCAGTCACTCCTAGAGCTTGTTCACAAGTTACATGGTGGAAGTTTGGTGAAATATGAAAATGTTCACTGAAAGTGCATGTGCATGTGCATGGTGTGTGTGTGTGTGTGTGTGTGTGTGTGTGTGTGTGTGTGTGTGTGTGTAATTCCTGAACTAAGCACTGATCAATAGCAATGTGTGTGCAGTGGCTGTTAGCATGAATACTTGTACACCACTTGAGTGAGATACTGAGAGTCATAGCAAATATGATCATGAAGTAAAATGAACTTTAAGGAAACTGGAGAGTATTTTCCGGGTTACCTTGCTTTCCTGGTGGCTCTCTCAGGTCCTTAGGCCCTGCCTAGCGCACCGATGTGAATGTGACTGTTAATGTGAATTACTCAACATAACTGAAATCCTGCAAACATAAACTCATGTTTCTATCAACTGTTTTGTGATGTTGATACTCCATGGACAGTGACTTAATGAAGTTCACTAGAATCATGGCGTTCCATTTTATTGACAATCATTTCATAATTCTACATTAACTGTTTTCCTCTTTATTTTGTTCCCATTTTGTGCTTGTGAGAGAGAAATGGAATCTCACTCTGTGAGACTGACTTCCAACACACTCACGGTGCCCCTGCCTCAGCCTTGAAAGTGCTGGAATCACAGGTGTGTGCCACCGCACCTGCCTTTGGATTCCGTTTTATTCTCTAATTCACATCAGTAGGTGATAATCCAGCAAAATAAAAATAGACTTGTGATATTCAGCAGCTCAACTTGAGCTTTCTTGGCATTTCCTGTGAATGAGTGTTTTAACAAGCAACTGTATTTTGTATCTATTGGAGGAAACCTTGGAACTTTTTATTTTAATTTTTTACTGTTCAAGATTTTCAAGTATTTTTCTCACTGCTAATGAGATGCTTACTCATTATTATAACAATATCAATGCTACAGAATTGAAATGAGAAAACATGAGGCATTAAAACTGAATGTATCTTAATTAAAAACACTCAAACTTTGAATGAAATTTTCCACTTTACATTTTTGTAAGGGTAACTTTACAAGGACTTAATAAATAAATGAGTCAAGATTTCTAGATATTTCTGACATATCCAGTAGAGATCAATTTCATTAGAAAACATTGAAATAGAATAAATAAATATATGTAAAAAATTTAAATCTATATACTTATAAGAATGTCTTATGTTTTACTAGGCCATGTATTGAAACTACCCTAAGAATGCCTAAATATATGAAAACTTTACAGAAGAGTAAATTTCTGATAAACACTAAATTAGCTAATATTGTATATTCT
Source organism: Cricetomys ansorgei (assembly GCA_026225945.1). Lineage (NCBI taxonomy): Eukaryota > Metazoa > Chordata > Mammalia > Rodentia > Nesomyidae > Cricetomys > Cricetomys ansorgei. The sequence goes on from JAMJFZ010003164.1 coordinate 67,278, forward strand.
TAGTTTAAGTTTCATATAAATAAATGAAAATAACCAAGAATATTGAGAAAATTAGTAAAATAAGAATATGCTAAACAGCTTCATATCTATATATATATTACAAATATACTACTAAATAACTATGCATTTTTATTTTTATTCTCTAATTTATTTCAGGTGTTAGTTTACAGGGTAGGAAAACTAACAAAGCCGCCATAGCCAGCTGGAAGCATTCAGTATAAAATATCCATTGATGTCTTCACCCTGTTAGCCTTTATTGTCTCTCTGTCCACCCTTCCTTTGGCTAGGCCCCTTCCTCTTCCCAGTAGTCCTTATTCTGCTGTCAAACATATCATACTCAAAGATCATTTTAAGTAAATCTACATTATTTTACAAGTCATTACATTGATATTTTATGTCTTCAGGTATCTGTTGTGTTTGTTTATGATGCAGTAAGGCTCTCAAAGGAATAAGTCTTAGCTGAGAATTCTCTAAGAATTTTATTACAGAACACCTTGATTCATTTCACCACCTACTTATAGCTCTCAGTTAACGAGGAGATAAAGAAACATTCACCCAGCTGAACCTTTGGTCAACATCCATGTAGAGTGAGGCCCTAGGAAGTAGTTATAAGGAAGAAATGTCATCAGCTCATCCCCCTCTAGACCCATAGTTATCATGTCATCTGGAGAAGGCACTTCTGACCTTGGGGTTGTCAGAAAGTGCACCATCAAATGGGAAAGTGAATTTCCCTAATTCCAGGAGAGCAGTGGAGTAGGAACAGCTGAGCTCTGGGTTCCCTTGTGTGAGTGTCTCCCCAGGAAATATCTGTGTGGATGAGCTGATCCCAGTCTTTGTGGACAAAACAAGGTAAAAATATCAGTATTCCATTTAAAAGAAGTTGGAAAACATTTTAGATTTTCTGAAGTATCTGTCTAGCTTCCAAACCATTCCCAGAAGCCTCCATACTTACTTGACAGTGGTTTGGCATATCACCTAGAAATTAACAGTACTTTTGCTAAAATTAAGATAATGTCTCCTCCTCCAAACTCACTTAGGAAAAGTGATCTTTCTTGCAGAGGGCAACAGGATTCAGAGTCTAATCAAACACCAGAGCATATACATTTTTATTCTGTAGAATATAGAAGCCTTTATAAAATAGATCAAAACCTGAAATGCAAAACAAATCATTTTACAAATTCAAAATGACTGAAATCTCTCCATGAATCTATTTGACCACAGTGAAATAAAACCTACCCTTGGCAGCAAACTAATCTCTAGTAAATACCTCGAATCCTGAAGATGAAACAACACATGACAGAATGATGACTGGATCAAAGAAGAAACCAAGAGAGAAATAAAGTCTTCCTGAAAACAGGACAAATCTTCTGAGGTGCATGGAAAGCATTCCTATGAGGAAAAGTTCAGCTCTAAGCACCATATGAAAAAATCAGAAGCAAACAGTACGAATAAGTGACTTTTAATAACACAGCTCAAAAAGTGGGAAGAGAATAAGAATAAAGTAAATATTAATCGGTTGACAGAAACAAATAATAAAATTAGAAACAGAAATCAAGAAAACAGCAACTAAGAAATCAATGCAAACAGTCAACCAAGGTAACTGAGAGACTGCTGGCTTGACTAATCAAAATACAGAAAGAGGGGACCCAAATCAACAGAATCAGAAGTGAACAGGGAAACATTACAGGAGACACCAACAGAATTCAGAATATTATGAGCAGATATTTGTAAAACCTGCATTCTATAAAGCAGGAAAAATCTAAGAGAAATGTACGATTCTCTACATTTGACCAAATGACCAAAATTAAACCAAGATTTCAACAACCTAAAATGACCAATAACAAACAAGAAGACTGAAATTGTAATAAATGGCCTTCCAGTTAAGAAAAGTCTAGGACCTGGTGGATTCAGCCCAGAATTCCACCAGACATTCACGAAAGATCGAGAGCCAGTTCTTCTCAAACTAGTTTTAAAAAGGAAAGAAACATAAGGATCACTCCCAAACTACTTCTCCGTAGCCAGCATCTCTGTAACACCAAAAGCAAGCAATGACACAAGAAAAAGGAAGACTGCACATCTATATCCTTTATGAGAACAGACTACAAAATAGTTGCAAATAGAACACAGACATACAGTAGAGAGTGTACACCTCGAACCAGTCGGTTTATCCCTGGAATATAAGGAAGGTTCCACACATTCAAATCAATACATGCCTTAAATGTATTTAAAGTACATGAATGTACTTAAAGACAAAATTCAAATGATCAACTCGATAGACGCAGAACAAACATCTTGAAAAAAAAATACAACATATATTCATGATAAAAGTCCTAGAAAATGTAGGACTAGAGGGAATATACAGCAACATAATCAAAGCTATATGGGAAAGACCCACACCCAACTTAATCCTAAATATAATTCTATGGAAGTCAGCAACAAAGTAGGAATGACTTCAATCTCCAGGCCTTTTTAACATTGTATAGGAGTACTGTCTGGAGCAATAAAATAAGAGAAGCAAATTAAATGGATACAAATAGGAGAAAAAAGAAGTCTAACATCACCAACTGCAGATTATATGCACTATGCATTAGAGATCCTGAAGTGCGGTCGCCCGCGATACACAACTGGTTCGCCGCCTGGCCAGGGGCTGGGAATGAAAAGAGACAGAGAACACAAGAAGGGACACCAAGACAAGTTTCTGATCAAGGTGTCAATCTTTATTAAAGTGCATAGGATTTTTATAGTCTAGTAACAGTTAGGGATATCCAACCGACCTCCCACATCTCCACGGTAATGCTTAACCTATACAAATCAGTTTCTCATGGGAACCAGAACCTGACTCAGGCCAACAACGAACATCCTGGTACAGGAGGAAAGAACCCTGAGTTCTGTGCCAAGCCACAAATCAACAGGCTGTGGTCTATGTGACCCGCAGTCAGTCACGAATTAACAGACTGTAGTCTACGTGACTCACGGTTAACCACGAAATGGCTGCCAGACTGAAGTTCTCAGGATATTTCTAGAAATCATAAACAAATCCAGCACTGTGGCAACATACAGAACCATCTTAAACAAATCAATAGTTTTTCTATATACCACAATAAACATGCAGAGTAGATCAGGGACATATTCCCAATCACAATAGCTTTGAAGACAAGAGAGTCCTTAGGAATAATCCTAATCACAGAAGTGGATGATCTCTACAATGAAATTTTAACCCTCTGCAGAAAGAGAGAGAAAGACACTAGAAAAAGGGAAAATAATCCAATGCTCAAGGGTTGTAGAATTAACATGGTATAAATGATCACTTAGCCAAAAGCTATTTAAAGAGTCAAAGCAATTCAAGTCAAAAATTCACATCTTATTCTTCACAGAATAATAAAATATCCTAAAATTTGTATGGAACCACAAAAGACACCACCTAGGCAAACAATCAAGAGCAAAAAGAAATGTGTGCTGGAGCCATCAGATTAGGTCTAGTATATATTACAGAACTATCATAATAAAACCACTATGGTATGAGTACAAAATCAGACGTGTAACCCAATGAAACAAAATCAAAGTCCCAAACATGAGTTCAAGTAACTTCAACCATTTAACATTTGACAAAGATGTCAAAATCACATGCCAGGAAAAAATGAAAGCGTCTTCAACAAGTAGTTCACCTATTTATAAAGTGGATGTCTCCTTGCAAAAGGGAATTAAAATTAGACCTGTATCTTTCAGCTTCTACCAAAACTAACTACATATTGGTCAAAGACCTAAACTCGAAACAATGAAGCTTCTAGAATTAAAAGTAGGCAATATCCTACATGATATAGATATTGCCTAAACACCTGGACATCACCCAGGGATCCAGACACCATTCAGGGCACCTGGATACATCACAGGGCACCTTGATATTGTGCAGGACACTTAGAAATCACACAGGCACCCACATATCACCGAGGGATCCATAAATCATGCAAGGTACTCCGATATTTCAGGGGTACTTGTATATCTTAAACAGCGCTGGGACATTGCAAAGCACCCAACTCCATGAGGGATCTGGACATCATTACAGGCACCTGGATACCATGCAGACATCCAGATATCACTCATATTATCAGGATATCACACAGACACCCAGGGAAAACACAATCACCCACACATCTCAGAGGCACTTAAACATCACCGATGCACCCTAACATCACCTGGGCACTTGGATATCCTGCAGGCACCCAGTCACCACACAGGTATCTGGACATTACTAAGGCACCCAGACATCACCCAGTACCCTGGATGTCATTTCTATTTAAGAACTGAATAATCATCATTGTGTAAATATACCACGTTTTCTTTATCTATTATTTCATTGAGCAGCAACTATGTTGTTGATAGTTTCTTGCTAGTATGAATAAAACCACTATGAATACGGTTGAACAAGTGTCCTTTTAGATAGGATGGAACATCCTTTGTGTATATGCTCAAAAGTGGAGCCAGGCAGTGGTGGCACATGCCTTTACTCCCAGCACTCAGGAGGAAAAGTTCATGTGATTTCAAGGCCAGACTGCTCTACAGATTGAGGTCCAGGAGAACCAGATATAAAATAGAGAAACCTTGTCTTGAAAAACAAACTAACAAACAAAAAGTCCTATATCTGGGTCTTGAGTTAGATCATTTCCCAATTTTCTGAGAAACTGCCATATTTGTTTCTAGAGTGGCTGTAAAATTTGCATGCCTAACAGCAATAGAGGAGTGTTCCTTTGGCTCCACATCCTTATCAGTTGTGTTATTGATCTTAGCCGCTCTGATACATATAAGATGGAATCTCAAAGTAATTCCATTTCCCTGATATGTAAGGATGTTGAACATTTCTTTCAATGTTTCCACCATTTCAGATTCCTCTATTGAGAATTCTTTGTTCAGAGCTGTATTCTAGTTTTAATTGAATTATTTAGTTTGTTGGTGTCTATTTCTTGAGTCTTTGGCCATTTTGGAAATAGTTTGGTATGAGGTATAAAAGAGATAGAGAACTGGAAGGCAGTTGGAGTAGAGACGGGTGGAGTGAGCATCAATTTGGGATGATGACAGGGGAGAAGTGAACCCTAGAAGCTCATGATAGGAAAGCAGGCCGACATGGCTGAGGCAACTGGAGCTTATTACTTTATTGGGATAAATGAGTTTAGAGTCAGTACTGTTCCCTAGGCTTAGACTGATTAAGGCAGGCAGAAAGGGCTGGAAAGCTTTCCCTTCCTTTTGTTTCTTTTCCTTACCTTCTTAACCCTTTGAGCTAACAGAGGTTTAAAAAGCTTAGAAGTTAGAAATCTTTCATTTTGGAACAGAGTGGAGGAGTCAGGTTGCCAATGAAAAAGTAACAGTTCAAAGATTTGAAAGCTTAGATACAGAGCCAGGAAGCAAATGATAGAGAGCAAACACACCCACCCATTTTTCAAAAGAAAAACTTAGTACATTGATGAATGGAATCAGATTGGAGACTCGGACATAACTCCACCCAGCTATGGACACCTGACCTTTTGACGAAGAATCCAGGAATACACACTGGAAACAAACGAAAGCATCTTCAATAAATGGTGCTGATATAATTGGATGTAAGCACATGGTATGTTGCAGATTGATCCATACTTACCACACTGCACAAAACTGAACCCCAAAGGCATCAAAGACTTTAACATAAGGCCAGATACACCAAAGCGGATGGAAGCGATAGTGTGAGGAAATCATGAACTCGTTGGCACTGGAAAAGACTTTCTGAACAGAGCACTGATTGCACAGGCACTAAGAACAACAATTAAAAAGTGGGACCTCACGAAACTGAAAAGCTTCTGTATGTCAAAAGACATCATCATTCAGACAAAGCAGAAGGCTACCACTCAGAGAATGACTTTTCCCAACTACACATCTGATAGACACTAATATCCAAATCTATTTACAACTCAAAAAAGGGACATCAAGAAAACAAATAACACAGTTAATGTGGGGTGCATATCTAAAGAGAATTCTCAAAAGAGGAAGTTGAAGTGACTGAGAAACTTTAAAGACGCGTTCAATATCTTTATTTGCCAGGAAAATGCAAATGAAAGCAACTTGGAAGTTTGATCTTATGCTACTCGAATGGCCAAGGGGGGTAAAATAAATAATAGCTCATGCTGGTGGGAATATTATACAAGTGGAATGCTCATCCATTGCTGGTGAGCCTGCAAACACACGCAGACACTTGGAACTCAGTGTGGCAGTTCCTCAGGAAGCTGGGAACAGATCTACCTGAAGATCCAGCTATGCCACTATTGAGCATAGACCCAAAGGGTGCCTCATCCTACTGCAGAGACATTAGCTAAGCCATGGCCACTGCTGCTTGTTTTATGATAGCCAGAAACTGGAAACAACAAAAACGTCTCTCATGTAACAAATGGAAAAATAAAATGTGGGACGATTACATAATGGGATATTACTCAGCCGTTAAAAAATGAAATCGTGAAATTCACAGGTAATTGGATGAAACATATATTGTGATGAAAGTAACCCAGATCCAGAAAGAACAACATGGCACCTCTTCACCGTTTACGTGGATTGTAACTCTTCAGTAATTGATGAACAAGTTACAATCCGTATAAGCGCAGAACTTATGTATAGTGTAAGGACTAGACATAGAGAAAGATTTCCTTAGGAGATAAATAGAATAGAGAGCAAAGTATGGATGGTGTTGGTTTGGAAAGGGAGGTAGAATTGGGAAGGGCAAGGAAAAGGAGGTAAGGAAGAGAATGTGGGGAGGGACAGCAATATCTGAGGAGCATTTGAGGGGGAATATTTAAACTTAATACAGTGGAAACATCCTAAAGTTTATATATATTATAAATATATAATAAAAATATAATATACCATAATATATATGGTTTTATATATGAAGTTGATCTAAATGAACTTGCAAAATAACAGGAGAGACAGAACAGCAACTGGGCTTCATCATCACCAAATGAAACTTCCAGTACTAGGAACTTGTTAAACATAACCAAGTTCTTAGCTGCAATGGCCCAATGGGAAGCCATAAGCCACCCAGTTTATTGCAAAGCTATTGATTAAATTTCACCAAATGATAATAAGTCACTCTTGATGAAGAATGCACCTACATAACTCATTAAACATGGAAAGTTAGGGTTTGTGAATATCTAGAGCTTTTATTCCTACAGACTACTGTTCATGGTACTGGAAGGTACTCTGCACACTACCAAAGGGAAAGGAAAACAGCAACCCAGATAGAAACCCTTTCACTCTACAATGGTGACCTGCCTGCAGGAAACACTCTTGCAATAGTGGCAGAACCCTTGTGGGAGTAACCAACCCAGATCTGGTTTCATTTAAGGCCCACTGCATGAGATGGAACCCATAGCTGATGCTGCTTGGGAGGCCAAGAACCTGAGACTGCATAGACTATGGACCTAGGGGAAATCACATACTTCAGTTATAGTAAAGGAACATAGCAATAAAATGAATCTCTGTGCCATTCTGCTATCCTCCTAGATCCATCGTTGTTCAGCCATCCTTAGAGAAGCTTCCTCTGTTAGCAGATGGAAACAAATACAGAGACCACAGCCAGGCAATATGCAGAGTGAGAAACCTTGAAGAACTTAGCTCTAAGTGGGATGTCTCCATCAAATCCCTCCCCTCAGCTCTCAGGAAACTCTGTGGATGAGGAGGTGGAAAGAGTGAAAGAACCAGAGTGGACGGAGGACATCAAGGAAACAAGGCCTTCTTACAAACCAATGGCCAACACCATATGAACAGAGACTGAGGCAGCATGCACAGGGCCTGCACAGGGGGCACCAGATGGGGTCCTAGAGCTGAAAGGAAAAATCAACACAGACCTCCCTGCTAACTCACAAGCTGTCTCCAATTGATAGACACTTGCAATGAAAAATTAGTTTTTTTCCAAGAAAGTTTCACTGTGGAGACCAAGGACTCTTAAGGGTCGGCCCGATTCATGGAATAATGGCAAACACAAAGCAAAAGAATAACGTAATTTGAGATTCTTTTTCTCATAATATTGAGTCAGTGATATCTTTTTTATTGTTTCTTTTGTTTCGTTTTGTTTTGTTTTTATGTTACAAGTTCCTTTCATGCACAAGGCCTACACAAGCTGCAGGAGATGTCTTCCATTTCTGTGAAATTTCTGTGTGCACAAACTTGTGTCCCTACATCTGTATGTGTTTCTATGGCTTATTTTTGGGTTTTCACCTTTTTTTCATTATTTTATTTTATTATTAATGTTTAGATCCAAAAGGAGACAGAAAATGTGTGGATCCAGAGGAAGGGGAAGGGAGAAGGAACACAGACAGGTAGGTGAGGGAAGCCTTATCACCATGCACTTTACCACAAATCTATATTCAATTAAAGAACAGTCAAATGGTGGTATAGGGTGGTAAACACTTTATTCCCAGAAAATGAAAGGCAAAGACAGAGAATCCCTGGGGCTGCATTCCCGGCGTATTTGGCAAGCCCTCGTTCACCATCAGAGATTCTTCTCAAATTACAAGGAGAATGATACATAACGAACAGAAAGATTCCTGCTGACCTCTGACCTCCACATTCACATGCCCATACATCCCTCCCAAGTGAGCACAAACATGCATACACACATGCATAAAAATAGAATGAACTCCATGTGTGTGTATATATATTTGTAAACAATTTTTGTTTACTAAAAAGAGTTCAATAAATATAATTAAGTGAAGTGCAAATAAACAAGCACACAAAATTTTCATATGAGACTCATTAAGCATCTGTGGTAAAAATGAAAACTTTAAATTCACATTCTTTTTTGGATCCAGGAAATATAGAAAACAGAATTAAAACTACAATAGAATGTTTAAACTATTTTTGACAATTTAGAGTAAATTTAAAAAGTTTCAGAAGGAAAGTTTAAGAAGTGATTGTCAGAAAGGAGCTTCATTAGAGTAACCTCAGCATTAAGGAAACATGTCTGACACCAAGATGAATAAAAAGGAGCGAGTAGGAGTATTGCTTACTGTGGAAGAACCAACTCAGGGAGTACAATGATCTGAAAGAACTTCATAGGACTTGGCAGTAGAAACATCGGTGAATGCATAGGTGTAATAGAACAGATTTTATTTAAATCATGTGAAGAATCTTGCTATGCCACGTGAACAATTAAATAATTTAAGAAGATTCTATATTTAAAAAAATGTTCTGCACCAGCATGACATGATAAAACGACCTGTAATTCCAGTTCCAGTGGATCCAGTGACTTCTTCTGTCCTGTGTAGGCACCTGGAAGGCACACATATGTACTGTTGGCAAACAGTCATATATGTGAATAAAAAATAAATTAAGACGTTTCTTAAATAAAAAAAAAACAAAAATAGGACCTCTTTAGGAAAAACAGTGGAACTTTGACTTCATATTCTTCAGCATATTGATTATTCTGTTATCATAACTAATTTGTATGAAGGGAGTAATTGTGGGGTAGGCATTATTCAGAAACTCCTGAACAGTCAGGAGAACTGGGTCATACATCCATAAAAGGACTGCGGTGCTGGAGATGAAGAAGTCTACCCAGTACATGACCACATAGAAAACCACCAGCACCAAGATGGTCTGGGTGGCCCTTTTCTCTGGAGAAGCTCTCAGGGATCTGATGCTATGAAGATGCTTGCATTGCCTCTGATGTCTGAATAAGATAATCACCATGTATGCACTTGTGATCAGCATAACTCCTACAAGGAATACATCTCTAGAGGTTGTCACTACTAAAAACAATGCGCCGATGATGTAGTTCATGGGGATGAGAGAGCAGTGTTTAGTGACCTTCATCTGGTTGGTCCCACTCACATTGGTAAAAGCAACAGTATAGAAGATCTGCTTACTACACAATGACAAGTTGAAAGACCAAATACAGAAGAAAGCATATGTCATGTACTTTTTTAGTTTATGTTTAAGTTTTCCCAAAAATGAGGTGCTGGGACTGATAGTCACAGCCTGGAACACACTCAGGAGGCAGGTGGTGCAGATAGAGAGGCCTCTCATCACTCTGATTATGTAAAAAGTTGCCTTGCATTTGAAATTATTATCAAAGTCCAGTGACTCAAACATGTGTGTAAGCCAAACATCCCCTCCTGTGAGGAGCATCACTATGTGGGCAAAGGCCAGTTGACAGGAGATCAGGTCTGTGGGCTTAGGTCTGTGACCTAGGATTATGAAAGTGTAGAATAAAAGGAGAACCATATTGGCTAGGACTCCAAGAACAGCTTGGGAATAAAGGACATTATTTAGTGAGGACATAAGCAGAAAATGTATTCATGTGAACAGCATAGAAGAAGCACATTTCATATACCTGCAAAAATAAGAGAGTACACATCAAAGTTGTGAATCACTGGGCAGTTTAATAGATCATCCAGTTTTACACACTCATTCTTGATTAACCTGCCTATTTAAGTCTGATAATTCAGTCTGGATGTCATAGCCTCCATTTATATACCTCCCCATGTATCTACCTAAATGGATAGCATATTGTAGAGAAGAATGTATTCACAGTCACACCTTCAGAGAATGTACCTCTGCGGGACTGTATTGCACCTGAGCCTCATTATTCAGTATTTCATTCCTATGGATTGCCTCATTTTATATTTAACACCTAAAATGGTAGTGATAAACACAGAAAAGTAATCACATTTGTACAACTGAACACAAATTATTTCAATCTGAAGAAAATTCATAAACGGAATCTAATTAAAAGAATCATGTAAGTCACTATATTATTTCTTAATTTTAATATTGTACTGAGATGCTTTGTTAAGAACTTTTTTGTACTGTGCAGACTTCCTTTTGGTTATATGCCATTTATACTCCTGGGAACAGCATGGGTTGGGGGGGGAGCTTTTTAACAGACTGTGTCATTTGGAAAAGACAGTTAGTTGGGGTCAGGGCAGACAGTGCGCTAGAACAGTTGATGGTGACAGGGAGACAGTGGGATGCAGATGTTGGGCTAAAACAGTTGGTTACTAGGGAGGCAGTGCGATAACTGGGAAAGCAGATAGTTATTGGGATAGAAGATCGTAGGAGCTAGTTTTAGACATTAGGACAAGCAGAAAGGGCTGTCAAAAGTTTCTTCTTCTCTCTTTCCCTGCCTAAACTTTTAGAGCTAATGTTGTTTTTAAAGAGATGCAAGTTAATAATCTTTCATAGTAACAACCACTAGCAGAAAACTGGATTAGGAGTGGGGGTAGGGGGTGAGGGGTGGTGCATGAGGGATGAGGGCACGAGGTGGGGTGCGTTCCATTAGGATTCCTGTTACCAGTTAAAAATAACAGTTTCGAATGGCTTCCAAGCCTAGATACAGCATTAAACTTGAGATTTGGCACCATATTGCGAGTGCTGAGGAGGCCATTGGTGAAGTTGCACCCTCTGTGGCAGATAAGTGGAGGCTTGGAACCATGAAGAATGCCCAGGAGAGGTTACTGGTGAAAGCACAGCCCAGTTGCAGCAAGGGTCCCAGCATTCTGAAGATGCTGGTACCAGGGGTTGACCACCAAGAACAGCAGCAGCAGTAAAAGGGAGTCACCCTGAACCTGGAGGACCAGCTGTGTGTGCTGCAGAGGGCAGTGTCTGAGAATTGACCTAAGCCCTTTGGAGGATCCCAGAAGATCATGAGTGAATTCCAGATAATTGGACATTGATAGTGTTCTGCTGACCAAAAACATTGTGAAAAGCTTGAAAAATGTTTGGTTTCATTTGGTCCTGTTCACTGGCAACCCTTGTGATTGTTACTTTTGTAAATGGTTTTGCTGGTGTAGTGTTAAATTGTGCTATAAAGATAAAGCAATCTTTTCTTATACAGAAAAGGGGAATTGTGGAAGTTTATTTTTAGTTGTGTTTAAAATAAGTGTCTTTGTGCATTGTTGGAAAAAGGGATGTTTAGGCCTTTGCAATTTGTATTTTATGCAGGTTTTTGATTTCTGTGGGGGATGTTTTTACTGCTAATGAACCATTAAAACACCTGAGCTCAGACGCACATGGTTCTATGGTCCAGTCTGGTGTTGGCAATTTTGATAGTCCCCTCTCTGAGTTCTGGTAGAGTTTGCATATATGAGTAATCCTTGTCTCCTTGCAGAGTGGCACCAGCAGCAACATATTACTACACCTGTACCTTCTTCCCACCTGATTCTCCCTCCATTCTCTAAAGAGCCTCTTCACTTTCTCATTTCCCTGAGCAGATTACTTGTACCGTGTTACTCCCTTGGCTTTTGTCACACACCCATGTCCTGACAAAGGACATGATTTGCTTTCCTGGTTCTGTAGTTACTACAGACTACATAATCACATCTGGAGATTGAAGCTAGGAGCCTCCAATAAGAGAGAACATACAACATTAAGGCAAACAGTATTTTCAACACGTTTTGAAAATGATGAACTTGCTGAAGACTCTCATATAGTGATCCTGCTTTGGAATTTCTGTTTTAAAAGAGAGTCCTTCCAATGAGAGGATATACAACATCCCCACTGTGGTCACATGTCATCTGCACGCAGACACTTGTTACAGTTTCAGTAAAAAGTCTTATCTTTGGTGGGTATTTGTTACTCAGCCAGATTATCACTATTTCATCAAATTAGCCATGCTTTAAAATCTGGTAGAGACGTAGAGAACACCTACATTGACTCAGATTCTTGTGAGAAAATGAGTGTCCAGATTTTTTTCAAGTTCAATCAGATATGCCACACACACAAAATGCATATGTACATATACTTATAGAAATGATATAGAAGTTAGGAGCTTATATCATTCTAAACCTCACTGTGAATATGAGACCACAAACCACACATATTATACTTTTATGTTTTGCTTCAAAAACTTAATCTAGTAATGGAATACATTCATCCCAATTGTCAGAGACAAACATTTGATTCTCTTATCAACATACTTTACAGTAGCTGTACAGTGATGTTCTGTTTTTTAAAAGCTCCAGGATAAGGGCTGGAGAGATCTCCATGGCTAAAAGTACTTGTCCTTGCAAAGGACCTGGGTTTGATACTCAGCAGCACCATGATGTCTCATCACCATCTGTAAGGCTAGTTTCAGGGGACCCATTGTCTGCTCCAACCAGTCACAGAGGAGAAGCACAGACTACATGTTGTCAAAACACTCCTATGTATAAAATAAATAATTCATGAATAAATAAATAAATAAATAAATAAATAAATAAAACTCCAGGATAATACTTAAATCAATCTTTGTTCTCCAAACTTTAAGAACTGAATCCCAATTCCAATCTGAAAACTACTAATGGAGAAACCACATACATATAATCATTATTATTAATTATATATCTACAATTAATTAATATAGCACATATAAGCCATATAAAAAGTTGAAAATATAATAAGGTAAAAGAGTAATCTAAAATATTTTTCTCTGATCCTAAAATCATGCACTTGAACCTCTCCACTTCATAAACGTTGCTCTGTGAATGACCGTCACATATAGAAAATGACTTCATTCTGACTCATCAAGTGGCCTCTTCCTCTTAAGCTCACAGGAGCTGAGTCTGGGCCAGCAAAGACCATAGCTACTCTGGCTACACACTGAAGTGTTAACATCAGAATGCACTAAGAAAAGTCATTCGTTTTCTTTAAAATAAAAATTGCAGTGCTGGAGGCTTTCACACTGGTTTAAGTAGGAATACTTAGTTGTATGTACTAAAACCCAAAGTGTACCTGTTAACGTTCATGCTCATGGAGAAGCCATCACTATTTAATCAAACCATGCAAAAGACCAAACAATCTATAGACAGCTGTCTGAAGAGAAAAGGAGCAAGAGAAACCAAGGGCTGTTTGGTGAATAGCTGCTGCATTCTGCATAGAAAATCATTTTACCCCTGCATTATCACAGTGTTTGGTTTTAGAGCAGTCTCCTGTTGTAAATACACGGTGACCTTTGTATTTTACTTTGTGGAGACTTAGTAATATAATAAACACACAAATATATTAGATCACAGGTATCAGTTGCATTTTAAGTTTCACCATAATTAACAAGTAGTGACCAACAATGAATTCACCACAGCTGCAGCTAGAAGCACACAGACTCTGACTAGGATTTTACAGTCTCACATGAAGGAGCCAGAAACCCTGAGATGAAGCGGCTGCAGCCAAAGTTTCCCTGCAGAGACTGTGGGAAGCTGTCACACCGAGAGTCCGGTAACAAGTACTGTGGTGGGAGGATGGGGGAAATATGAAAATGTACACTGAAGGTGTCTGTGTGCGTGTGTATATCTCTCTGTGTGTGTGTGTATGTATGTATGTGTGAAATTCTTGACTACAGGGACTAAATATATATCAATAGCATAGTGTGTGCATGGGCTGCTGTCATGAATACCTGCACATCACTTGAGCAAAAAACTGAGAGTTATCTTAAATATGTTCCTGAAATAAAATGAACTTTAAGGAAACCAGAGGGTGTCCTTTGTTTTACAGGTGATCTGCTCAGGTGCATAGTCCCTGCCTAGTGCACCAATGCAGATTCTTAATGTGATTTAGTAAAACAAACTGAAATCCTGTAATGCCTACAGGTATAAACTCATACTCTATCCACTGTTTGTGTGATGTTGATACTCTATGGCGAGTGACTTAATGACATTTACTGAAATCATTTTGTCCTATTTTATTGACAATGATTTCATAGTTCTACGTTAACTGTTTTCCACTTTATTTTGTTGTCTTTGTGTGTGTGTGAGAGAGAGAAATGGAGTCTCACTCTGTAGCTCAGACTGACTTCCAACAAACTCACGGTGCCCCTGCTTTAGCCTTGAACGTGCTGGGATCACAGGTGTGTGCCACCACACCTGCCTTCGGGTTCTGTTTTAATCTCTTACACACATCAGGAAATAATATTCCAGCAAAATGAATAACAGACTTGTGATGTTCAGCAGCTATACTTGAACTTCTTGGCAATTCTTGTGAATGGGTATATTGACAAGCAACTGTATTTTGTATCTATCAGAGGAAACCTTGGAATTTGATTTAGTTTTATAGCATCCAAGGTATGCAAATATTTTTCTCACAGCTAATGAGAAGCTTATTCACTATTATATCCATATCACTGTTACAGAGTTCAATTGAGAAAATTTGAAATATTAACACTCAATGTATTTTAATAAATACATTCAGACTCCTAATGAAGTTTTCCAATTTATATTTTTGTAAATATAACTTGTAAAGATAACTTTACAAGGATTTAATAAATATGTGAGTCAAGATGTCCAAATATTTCTAACAAATCCAGAAAACATCAATTTTATTAGAAATCTTTTCAATGGAATAAATAAATCTACATACAAAATTTTAAATCTCATTATATAGGTTACGAATGTCTTATGCTTTACTAGGCCATGGGTTGAAACTTCCCTAAGAATGTATAAATGTATGCAAACTTAGCAGAAGAGAAAAATTCTGATAAACACTAAATGATCTAATATTGCGTATTCTTACGTAAAGTTTCCTATATATAAATGCATATAGCCAGGTAACTTGAGAAAAATAGCAATATAAAAAAATACAAAGAATAGGTTAAATGTATCAATATTATAAATGTGCTCCTACATAACTCTGTCTTGTATTTTTAACTCTCTAAATTATTTCAGGTTTTTTGTTACTGGATAGGAAAGCTAACACAGCTGCCATTAGCCAGGAAGAACCATGATGTTAGCATTATTAGAGTTCACAATCAAGAGAATTCGTAGTCAGGTATACTGGGTAAAATATTCCATTTGGAGGCATTTTCACCTGTTGAAAGTGGTGGGTTTCTTGAAAATTTTATTCAGTATAAAACATCCATTCATGTCTTCACCCTGTTAGCTGTTAATGTCTCTCTATCCAACCTTCTGATTGCTAGGCCCAGTCCCCTTCCCAGTAGTCATCTTTCAACACTTATATATAATATATTTGGAGATCATACCCAGTGAATTCTATGTTATTTGAGAACTCATTACATTGATATTTTATGTCTACAAGCATCTGCTGTATTTTCTCATGATACAGTAAGGCTCAAAAGTAAAATTCTAAGAAGACTATTCTCTATGCATTATATTACAGAACACCTTGATTCATTTCTCCACCTACTTACAGCTCCGTGATGATGAAGAGAAAAAGAAACACTCACCCCGCTGGGCCTTTGGTCAACATCCATGTAGAATGAGGCCCTAGGATGTAGTTATAAGGAATAAATGTCATCAGCTCATCCCCTCTAGACCCACAGTTATCATGTCTTCTGGAGAAGGCACCTCTGAGCTCAGGGTTGTCAGAAAGTGCACCATCAAACTGGAAAGTGAACTTCCCTAATTCAGGAGAGCAGTTGGGTAGGAACAGCTGAGCCTTGGGTTTCCCTTGTGTGAGCTCCTCCCCAGGAAATATTTGTCTGTGTGGATGAGATGTTGATGAGCAAAATAAAAGTAATAGCAAAAATACTCCATTTAAAATTAGTAAGAACTATGTTAGATTCCCAAAGATTCTGCCCTGTTTCCACCATATTCCCTCCATACGTACTCAACAGTGGTTTGGTATATCACCTAGAAATTAACAGCACTTTCTGTAAAATTACTAAAGTGGCACCTCCCCCAAACACACTTAGGAAAAGTAAAGGTTCTTACACATGGCACATGCATGAAGTACTGTAATCAGCAGAGACTGGGCTGTGGAGGTTGGGGGAAGTAACTCTAGAAACTTCTAGAAAATATTGTATATGTGGGACACCATGAAAACTCAAACTTTGAAATCACAAACACAGGTAAGGGAGAAGAATTCCAAGTCAATGGCAGAGATCAGATCTTCGATCAGATCATAGAAGAAAACTATACCAAACTAAGAAAGACACACCCACACTTATACAAGAAGCACACAGAATACTAAAAAGACAAGACCAGTAATCAAAATTACCGTGAGTCTCATAGTTCAAACACTACGTATACAGAAAATAGAAAGTGTTTACAAAACAGCAATGGGAAAACTGGAAGACACAATGAAAGGAAAACCCATCAAAAGAATAGCTGATTCTTCAAGGGAAACGTTCAAAGCCAGAAGAGCCTGGAGCAGTACATTCCAAGTCCTAAATGACAGCCAATAAAAATCCTGGTCAATAAGACAAAACGGCAGCCCGCAGTACGGGAAAATACCCTCAGGAGGTCCCACCTACCACAAGGACACGTGCTCAAATATGTACATAGCAGCTTCATTCGCAATAGCCAGAAAGTGGAAACAACCTAGATGTCCCTCAATTGAAGAATGGATAAAGAAATTGGGGTACATTTACACCATGGAACTCTACTCAGCTCTTTAAAAAATGACTACATAAAATTCATAGGCAAATGGATGGAACTAGAAAAGGATCATTCTGAGTGAGGGAACCAGTTCCCAGAAAGACAAACTCAGCATGTATTCACTTATATGTAGTTATTAACTGTTAAACAAAGAACAAATATGCTGTAAACCACAGACACAGAGATAGTAAGCAACAAGGAGGGCCTCAGTTGGGACACAGGGTTCTCAGATGGAAGAGGATGGGTATGGGAATTGAAGAGACCAGGTGTGGGGAGAGGGATGAAGGGAAAGAATATATGGGGAAACATCCGGAATTTGAGGACATTAAGTGGGTGATCTGGAGAGCAAGGACAATGGAAACTCAATGAAGTTCACTGGAGACTTTGGTGAGGATCTCTGGCAATGGAGGGGGGAAAGTGAACAGACCATCTCTTGTAATCACAAAGGGACTGGAACAACCTCCAGCCAGAAAATGTTTGAGCTATAAGCAATCCCCCGCTGGACACACTGGGACAGTGGAAGAGAAGAACCCCATGCCAAAGGAGAGAACCCATACCTAATCCTGCAGTGTAGGACAGGCACTAGAGACTAGACATCCAGGAGAAAATTTATAATGATTCCCCTGTTCCACATATAGATAGTCCAGTCTCAATAAGTGAGGCTTCTGCTGGCCTCTGGTGGGAATAGATGCAGAGGCCCAGAGCCAAACATCATGCACAGCTCTGGAAAATTGGCAAAAGAATGGGAGTAGTGAATTGGGATAACGGAGGGGTCAGGGACATCAGGAGAACAAGCCCCAAAGAGTTATTGGACCAGCACTCTTGGGTTCCCTCAGAGCCTTAAATGGCAGACAAAGAACATGAAGGATCTCTTAGATATGTCATGTAGTTATCTGGCTTGGTATTCTTGGGGAAAACCTACAGCATATGGGGGTTCTCTGATGCTTTTTCCTGCCATTGTGACCCACTTCCTCTAGCTGGTTTTTCTGGTCACCCACACCTTTAATGGATGTAGGGATTATTGCCTGGCCTTGTCCCATTTGTTGTGCCCTGTTTGAGCAGTAATCTTGGAGGACTGCTCTCTTCTATGGGGAGAAGCAGGGGTGGGATTGGGTCATCAGATGGAGAGGATACATAATAGGAGCAGAGGGAAACTGGGGGAGTTGGGAAGAATGGAGGAAGGGTAGGAGGAGTCTTGATATGTATTTAATGAGAGGAAAAATTAATTACTTAATTTGTTTTACAAAAGAAGAAAAAAGGGAAAAAAGAAAAACACAACATATCCAAATCTATGGGACATAATAAACACCACTCTAAGAAGCAAGTTCATAGCACTAATTACCTACATAAATCATTGGGGAGATCTCCTATTAGTAACTTAGTGACACATCTGGAGGTTCTAGAACAAAACGAAGAAATCATACAAGAAAAGAGTAGATCACAAGAAATAATCAAACCCAGAGCTGAAATCAATAAAATAGAAACAAACACAAACAACAATACATGCAATCAATGAAACAAAGTTTGGTTATTTGGAAAACAAAACATGTGTGATTGACAAAATCTTACTCAACATCAGTAAATGGTGGAGAGATCAAATTAACAAAATTAGACATGAAAAGAAGGAAATGACAACACTCCAAGGAAATCCAGAGAATAAAATGAACATATTTTAAAAACCTGTTCTCCACCAACTTGGAAAATCTAAAAGAAATGATAACTTTCTTGATAAATACCACCTGCCAAAGTTAAATCAAGATCACATAAGCAATTTAAACAGACCTATAACTTATATTTGTAAGATCACAGGAATTAATAATTATAAGTCTCCCAACCAAAACCCAGGGCCGTATAATATTAGCACAGAATTTTACCAGTCTTTCAAAGGAGAATTAACCCAATACTCCTCAAATGATTCACCAAATTAGAAACACAAGGAACACTGACCATTTAACAAGGAGCACTTCCTCTGTTAACTAAGCCATATAAAGACCCATCAAAAAAGAGAATCATAGACCATTCACTTATGTAGATATGTGCAAAAATCTCAATAATCTGAATCTCAAGAACCTGAATTGAAAAAAGAGCAAAAACATCATCCACCATGATCAAGTATGCTTCATGCCAGGGATACAGGGATGTTCAACATACATAAACTAACAAATGTAATCCACCATATAAAAAAAAACTGAAAGACAAAAAGCACATGATCATCTCAGTAGATGCAGAGAAGGCCTTTGACAAACTCCAACACCCCTTCATGAAAAAGCCCCAGAGATATTAAGGAAACAAGCGACATAACTCCACATAATAAAGGCAGTTGATACAAGCCCATAGCCGACATCATCTTAAGTGGAGAGAACTTCAAGAATTTCTCTTACAATCAAGAAGGAGACAAGGATGTCCAGCCATCTGTTCCTGTTCAATATAGAACTGGAAGGCTCAGCTAGACAATAAGATAACTGTAGGACATCAAGGAAACACAAATAGGAAAGAAAGATATCAAGTTATCTTTACTTGCCAATGATATGATAATGTCCATAATCGACAATAAACCTTTCACCACAAAAGTCCTATACTTGATAAATACTTTTATTATGTAACTGGATGCAAAGTAAACACACAAAAATTAGAAGCCTTCTTATATACAGATGGCAAATTTACAGAGAATGAAATCAGGAAATCATCAACTTCCATAAGCACCTAAAAATATAAAACATCTTGGTGTAACACTAAAGAAGCAAGCAAAATATTTGGATGATGAAATTTCTAAGCCACTAAAGAAAGAAAGTGAAGAAGATATCAGATGACAGAAAGATCTACCAGGATCTTGGGTCAGTAGAATCACTATGGCCAAAATCGCCATCTTACCAAAGCACCCTACAGATTGAATGCAATCCCCATCAAGTTTTCAGCACAATCCTTCACAGACCTTGAAAAGACTATTTTCATCTTCATATGGGAACACAAAGAAAATAAAGAGAGCCAAAAGACTCCTGAATGATGAAAGACCCTAGGCAGCATCAGTATCCCCTAAGTCAAATTGTACTGCAAAGCTGCAGTAGTAAAAACCACATGGCATTGGCACAAGACAGGTGTGTTGATGAATGGAATGAAGACCAAGATAGAGGTCCACACAGCTGTGGACACCTGGTTTTTTGGTGAAGAATCCAAAAATACAGACTGGAAAAAAAGTCTGTACCTTCAAGAAATGGAGCTGGTCAAACTGGATGTCTACGTGGGGAAGGATGCTGACTGATTCCCTACTTATCACACCGCACAAAACTCAACTCCAAATGAATCAAAGACTTCAACATGAGGCCAGACAAACTAAATCTGATGGAAGAGAAAGTGCTGGTGCTCTTGTACTCATTGGCACTGGAAAAGACTTTCGGACTAGAACACTGATAGCACACGCACTGAGAACAACCATTGGAAACTGGGACCTCATGAAACTGAAAAGCTTCCTATGGCAGCAGACACTATCATTCAGACAAAGCAGAAGGCTACCACACAGAGAAGGACTTTTACCAACTACACTTGTGATTGAGGCTAATAGTAAAAACACGTTTACATCTAGAAAAACAGGACGTCAACAAAACAAATAACCCAATTACTGTGGAGTCCAGATCTAAACAGAGAATTCTCATAAAAGTAAACTGAAATGACTGAGAAACCCACTGAGAACTGTTCGATATCTACAGTTCTGAGGACAATGCAAATTAAAGCTACTTTGAGATTTGACCTTACACCAGTCAGATTGGCCAAGCTGAATAAAAAAAAAATAAGCATGTGATATAATGAGACCACTCATCCATTGCTGGTGAGACTGCAAACACGCACAGCCACTGTGGAAATCAGTGTGACCTGCCTGGAGAATTTCTGTTACACTAAATGCACAACCCTTGTGGGAGTAACCATCCAAGATCTGGTTTCAATTGTGGCCCACTCCATGAGATGGAACCCATAGCTGATGCTTCCTGGGAGGCCAAGAACCTGAGATTGGATAGGCTATGGACCTAGGGGAAATCAATTACTTCCATTCTGATAAAAATATGCATAGCAATAAAATGAATCTTGGTGACATTCTGCTAGACTCATAGATCCATCGGTGCTCAGCCATCCTTAGAGAACCTTCCTCCAGTAGCAGATGGAAACAGAGAGATCCACAGCCAGGTAGTATGCAGGGTGAGAAACCTTGAAGAGCTCAGCCCTAAGTGGGATGTCTCCATCAAATAAATCCCTCCCTCAGGGCTCAGGAAACTCTGTGGATGAGGAGGAGGAAAGAGTGTAAGAGCCAGAGTGGATGGAGGACACCAAGGAAACAAGGCCTTCTTACAAACCAATGGGCAACCCCATATGAACGGAGACTGGGGCAGCATGCACAGGGCCTGCCCAGGGAGGCAGCAGATGGGGTCCTAGAGATGAGAAGAGAAATCGACACAGACCTCCCCGCTAACTCACAAACTGTCTCCAGTTGATAAGACATTTGCAAATTAAAAATTACTTTTCTCCAAGGGAGTCTCACTGAGGAGACAAGGTCTCTTAAAGCTAGGCCCAATTCACCACAGTAAATGGCAATCACACAATGATGTGAATGACATTCGAGATCTTTGTCTCATAATGTTGGTTTAGGTCTTTCATTTTTATTGGGTTTTTTTTTTTTTGGTTTACCTTTACTTTACATGTTCTTTGCATGCACAGGGCCTGCACAGGTCTGCACCAGATGACTTCCATTTCTGTGAGATTCCTGTGTGTGTAAACTTGTGTGTCTACATGTGTATGTGTTTCTGTTGCTTTTTCTTTGTTTTTTTTTTTCATTTGTTTTGTCCTATTCTGATTTTTATGTTTTTATGCTGTCTTATTGTGATTTATTTTATTTTATTATTAATACTTAGATGCCTGTTTATTTCCTAAAGGAGACAGAAAGTGTGTGGATCCAGAAGGGAGGGGAAGGAGAAGGAACGCAGACAGCTAGGGGAGGGGAAACCCTAATCACAATGTACTGTATGAAAAGTCTAGGTTCAAATAAAAAACATTTAACTGGTGGGGTATGGTGATGAACACTTTAATTACAGAGATTGAGAGGTAGAGACATGAGAATCGGTGGGGCTACCATCCTGGCCTATCTGGCAACCGCTAGTTCACCATGAGAGATCCTCTCTCAAAATACAAGGTGAATGGCATGTGAAGAACAGCCAAGGATTTCCCCTTACCCCTGAACCCTGAACTCTGAACTCTGACCTCCACATTCATATTCACATCCATTGTTCATCTGTGCACACACACGTGCATACACACATACACAAAATTCACTTTAAACATCATATATGAGTGTATATATATATAAACAATTTTATTTAGTAATCACCAGTCAGTACACACAATAATGAAATGCAAATAAACAGGTACAAGAAAGTTTCATGTAATACTCATTAAATAACTGTGGTAAAAATTAAAACTTTAAATTCACATTATTTTTATGTACCCACAGAAATTGTGATTAGGAAACAGAATTAAAACCATCATGAAGTATTTAAACTATCCCTGAAGGTTTTTCAAAAATTAAAATAATTTCAAAAGAAAACCTAAAAAAGAGACTATTAATAAGGAGCTTTTTTGAGTAGCCTCAGCATTAAGGGAACATGTAGGACACCAAGACAGAGGAAAAAGTAGGCTTCAACTCAGGGAGTATAGTGAACTGAAAGTACTTTATAGGAGTGGGCAATAGAAACATTAAAGTATGTATATGTGTAATAACACAGATTTAATTTAAATTATATAAAAATCCTGCAATGCTAAATGGACAATTAAATAATTAAAGAAGAATTTGTTTAAGAAAAAATTTACAGGTGCTGCACCAGCATGGCCTTACAAACCAGAAACTCCAGTTCCGGGGATCCAGTGACCTCTTCTGTCCTCTGTGAGCACCAGGAAGGCACACATAGGACATGTTAGCAAACACTCATATGTATGAATAAAAGGAGATTAAGAGTTTTTATTAAGAACAGAAAAAATGTCCTCTTTAAGATAAGTGTTGGCATGTTGACTTCATGTTTTTCAGCATACTGATTACTCTCTTATCAGAAGTGATTTGTACCAAGGGAGTAATTGTAGGATAGAAATCAGAAACTTCTGAAGAGTCCGGCTGACTGGGTCATATATCCATACCAGGACTATGGTGCTGGTGATGACGAAATCCACCCAGTACATGACCACATAGAAAACCACCAGCACCAACATGGTCTGTGTGGCCCTTTTCTCAGGGGAAGTTCTCAGGTGTCTGATGCTATGAAGATGCATATATTGTCTTTGATGTCTAAACAAGATAATCACCATGTATGTACTTTTCAACAGCATAACTCCCACAAGAAAGACATCTATGGAGGTTGTAATGGTTAAAATCAATGCCCTGATGATATTGTTCATGGGACAAGAGAGCAGTATTTAGTGACCTTCATCTGGTCGGTCCCACTCACATTGGTAAAAGCACCAGAACAGTAGAAGTAGTTACTATTAAATGGCAAGTTGAAAGACCAAATACATAAGAAAGCATATATTATGTACCTTTTTAGATTATGTTTAAATTGTCCCAACAATGAGGAGCTGGGACTGATAGTGACAGCCTGGAACACGCTCAGGAGGCAGGTGGTGCAGATAGAGAGGCCTCTCATCACCCTGCTTATGTAAAAAGTTGCCTTACATTTGAAGTCATCATCAAAGTTCAGATAATGTCCTCTATTTTTAGGCTGGGCTTGGAGTCCTAGCAAATATGGTTTTCATTTTATTCTACATTTTCATAATCCTAGGTCACAGACCTAGCCCACACACCTGATCTCCTCTCAACTGGCCTTTGCCCACATAGTGATGCTCCTCACAGAAGAGGATGTTTGGCTTACACACATGTTTGAGTCACTGAACTTTGATGATGACTTCAGTCCCAGCACCTCATTGTTGGGACAATTTAAACATAATCTAAAAAGGTACATGATATATGCTTTCTTCTGTATTTGGTCTTTCAACTTGTCATTCAATAGTAACTACTTCTACTATTCTGGTGCTTTTACCAATGTGAGTGGGACCAACCAGATGAAGGTCACTAAATGCTGCTCTCTTGTCCCATGAACAATATCATCTTGGTGCTGGTGGTTTTCTTTGTGATCATATACTGGATGGACTTCTTCATCTCCAGCACTGCAGTCCTCTTATGGGTGTATGACCCAGTCATCCTGACTGTTCAGAATGCTTTGAATGCCTATCCCACACTTACTCCCTTGGTACAAATCAGTTCTGATAACAGAATAATCAATATGATGAAGAACATGAAGTCAAAGTGGCACCAGTTTTTTAAAAAAAGGATATTTTTCTGTCCTTGTATTTAAAAATATGAATTTTTATTTTTTATATGTGAATATTGTTCCAGCATGTTCATACATGTGCCTTACTGATGCCCACAGAAGTCAGAAGATGTCACTGGATCATTTCTGGAGTTACAGGTGGTTGTAAAGCGTCATCTTGGTACAGCTGCTATAATATTTTAATAAATCAAGATGCTTCTTAAATTGTTCAATCATTCAAGCATCAAAGCAAGATTCTTTATATGATTTAAATACAATCTGTGGTATTATACATATATATTCTTTGATGTTTCTGCTGCCAAGTCCTATAAAGTGCTTTATGTTCATTGTACTCCCTGAGTCGAGTCTTCCCCAGTAAGGAATTCTCTTACTCTCTCCTTTTTATTTGCCTTGGTATCTTACATGTTCCCTTGATACTGAGTTTACTCAAAAGAAACTCCTTGCTGATAATGACTTTTAAGCTTTTCCTTTGAAATTATTTAAATTTACTCTAAACCGTCAAGAAGAGTTTAAATATTCCATTGTAGTTTTAATTCTGTTTCCTTATCATAATTTCTATGGGTACATAAAAATATCGTGAATTTAAAGTTTCATTTTTTTACCATGGTTATTTAATGAGTCTTATATGACACTTGCATGTGCCTGATTATTTGAATCTCATTAATATGTTTAGTGAAGTGTTATTAACAAATAAAACTTGTTTATACATACACACACACATACATACATACATACATACATACATACACACGGTGATCAATTTGTGTTTTGTGTATGTGTGCATGCACATGTGTGTACAGGTGAAGCATGTATGTGCACATGAATGTGGAGGTCAGGGGTCAGGGGAAATTTTTAGCTGTTCTTCACATGCCATTCATCTTGTATTTTGAGAGAGGGTCTCTCATGATGACCCAGGAGTTGCCTAAGAGGCCAGCTGGTAACCCCATGGATTCCCCTGTCTCTGCCTCTCGATCTCTGGAATTAAAGTGTTCATCACCGTACCCCATCATTTAAATGTTTTTTATTTGAACCTAGATTTTTCACACAGGACATTGTGATTATGATTCCCCTCTCCTTCCTGTCTACACAAGTTTGCACACACAGTAATTTCACAAAAATGGAAGCCATCTGGTGCAGCTCTGTTCAGGCCCTGTGCATGCAAGGAACATGTAAGGTAAAAACAAAATAAAACAAGAAAAGAAACAGTAAGAATGTCCTGACTCAACATTATGAGACAAAGATCTCAAAGTATGTCATTCAGTTCGCTTTGTGTTTGCCATCTACTGCAGGGAATCGGCCCTACCCTTAAGAATCCTTTGTCTCCACAGTGAGACTCCCTTGAAGAAAACTAATTTTTCATTTGCAAGTGGCTATCAATTAGAGAGAGCTTGTGGTTTAAGGGTGGGGTCTGTGTCAATTTCTCTTTTCAGCCCCAAGACTTCATCTGGTGCAGCCCTGTACAGGCAGGCCCTGTGCATGCTGCCTCAGTCTCTGTCCATACGGGGTTGGCCACTGGTTTGTAAGAAGACCTTGTTTCCTTGGTGTCCTCCGTCCACTCTGGCTCTTACACTCTTTCCCCTCCTCATCCACAGAGTTTCCTGAGCCCTGAGGGGAGGGATTTATTTGATGGAGACATCCCACTCAGGGCTGAGCTTAACAACATTTCTCAGTCTGCATATTGTCTGGCTGTGGGTCTCTGTATAATTTTCCATCTTCTGTAGGAGGAAGCTTCTCTAAGGAAGGCTAAGTACTGATGGATCTATGAGGATGGCAGAATGTCACCAGGATTCCTTTAATTGCAATGTTCTTTCACCAGAAAGCAAGTATTTGATTTCCACTAGATCCATAGCCTATCCATTCTCGGGATCTTGGCCCGCAAGGAACATCAGCTATGGGTTCCATCTCATGTAATGGGCCTTAGATGGAACCAGATCTTGGTTGGTTACTCCCACAGGGTTTGTGCTACCATTGTAACAGTGTATCCTGCAGGCAGGTCACCATTGTAGAGTGAAGGGTTTGCATCTGGGATGAAGTTTTCTTTTCACCTTTGGTAGTGCGCAGTGTACCTTCCACTAGTATGAAAACTATTTTGTTGGAATAAAGGCTCTAGATAGACACAAACTCTAATTCTCTATGTTTAATGAGTTGCAAAGATGCCTTCTTCAGCAATAGTGCCTTACTATCAGTTGGTAGAAAGCAATCAATAGCTTTTGCAATAAAGTCGGTTGAATTAGGATTCCCATGGGGCCACTGTGGCCAACAACTTGGTTATATGTAACATATAACCAGAACTGGAAGTTGCATTTGATGATGATTATGTCTAGTAGCAGTTCTGTCTCCTCTGTTATTTGGCAATTTCATCTAGGATAATCCTCCCTCCCTCTAGTCCCTTACTCTATCCTAGTTCTTTGCTTATTTGGATTGTAGCTGGTTCATCAATTACTGAAGAAGTAAAACCCATATAAACAGTGAATACATACTATGTTGGTCTTTCCGGGTCTTGGTTACTTTAGTAACAATGTATGTTTCATCTAACTACCTGTGAATTACATTATTTCATTATGTTTAATGGCTGAGTAATAGCCCATTATGTAAATCTACCACATTTTATTTTTCATTCATTACTTGAGGGACATTTAGGTTGTTTCCTGTTCCTGGCTGTCATTAACCGAGCAGCAGTGATCATGGCTGAGCAAGTGTCTCTGTAGTAGGATGAGGTGTCCTTTGGGTTTACAACCAATAGTGGTATAGCTGGATCATGAGGTAGATCTGTTCCCAGCTTCCTGAGGAACTGCCACACAGATTTCCACTGTGGCTGTACATGTTTGCAGTCTCAGCAGCAATAGTGGCATAGCTGGATCTTGAGTTAAATCTGTTCCAGGCTTCCTGAGGAACTGCCACACTGATTTCCACAGTGACCATGCATGTTTGCAGTCTCACCAGCAATGGATGAGTGTTCCCCTTGTATCACATCCTCTCCAGCATGAGCTATGATTTATTTTATTCACCTTGGCCATTCTGACTGGTAGAGGGTCAAATCTCAAAGTAGATTTAATTTTCGTGACAACTGAAGATGTTGAACAGTTCTTTAGGAGTTTCATAGTCATCTCAGTTTCCTCTTTTGAGAATGCTTTGTTTAGATCTGTACCCCACAATAATGGGGTTGTTTTCTTGATGTCCTGTATTTTGAGTTGTAAATCTATTTTGGATATTAGCCTCTATCAGATGTGTACTTGGTAAAAGTCCTTCTCTGGGTTGTAGCCTTCTACTTTGCCTGCCTGATCGAGACTTTTGCCAGACAGAAGCTTTTCATTTTCCTCAGGTCCCACTTTTAGTTGTTGTTCTTAGTGCCTGTGCAATCAGTGTTCTATTCGGAAAATCTATTCCAGTGCCAACGGGTTCAAGATTACCCCCACTTTCTCTTCCATCAGTTTTGTGTATCTGGCCTTTTGTTGAAATCTTTGATCTGCTTGGAGTTGTGTTTTATACAGTGTGGTAAGTATGGATCCATCTGCGTCCTTCCACACGGAGACATCCAGTTTGACCAGCACCATTTTTTAAAGACGCTGTCTCTTTTTTTCCATTGTGTATTTCTGGAATCTTCACCAAAATCCAGGTGTTTGCAGCTGTGTGTAATTCCATCTGCGTCTTCGTTTTGATTCCATTCATTAATGTAATGGGTATTTATTTTTTGAAAGGTAGAGCGTGGCTGCTTTCTGCCATTTGAGTCTGGGCTCTGTATCTAAGCTTCCACGCCTTTGTAACTGTCACTTTTTCACTGGCATCTTGACTCTGTCCCTCTGTTCCAGGATGAAAGATTTCTAACTTGTAACTTTTTTAAAACCCCAGTTAGCAGAAAGGGTTAAGAACAAAAGAAAAGAAATTGAAACCAAGAGAAGCCTTTCCAGCCCTTTCTTGCTGTCTTACTCTGTCTAAGTGGCAGGGGCTCTACAGTTAGAAAAAGCTTCTTGGGCAAAGCTTTCCTCTTTGTATCCCCCCTTTTACTTAGATACAAATTGTACGGCATTGATTATTTTTCCCCGGCCTTTTTCCTAGGCCATCTCCTTTCCCTGTTGGTCTTGAGAAGTTTACCTTTTGTATTCTTCCATAATCCATTACTAACAGAGAGTAAAGCTTCAGGTATTATGAGGTTGCTGGAATTAGTCCCCTTTCTCTGAAGTTATTACTTTCAGGAAAATCACAAATGTCTCTGTCAGAGTCTGTCTTGTGACTCTTACCACTAATCAATTTCCTATAGATGTTACAGGGATCTTCATGTTTCAAGGAACTCTGATGTTCATTAATGTCATTAAAGGCAACATTTTGTTGCAATATTCTGTCCATTAACATGTTCACTTGAATGTCTGGAACTTTGGCTTTAAGATATTTTCCTCTGCTTTCTGTTTGCTGCAAGTATTATCTTCCTCTGGAGGTTGTTTCCAATTTGTAGTGATGGGGCATCTTGCCAAAAGCAATTTACAGATTAAATGCAATTCGCATTAAAATTCCAACACAATTATTTATTGGCCATAATGGACAATAATCAACTTAATATCAAAAAAACCCAGAATACAAAAAACAATCCTGAAAAATGAAAGAATCTCGGGAGTTATCAGAGTTCTTGATTAGAAGATGTACTACAGAGTTATAGCAATAACAACTGCAAGTTTTTTGCATACATAAGATGAATTGATCAATGGAATCAAATGAAAGACCCAGATATAAATACACACTCCTAAGGACACCTTATTTTGATTTTTAAAAAAGCCAGAAATATAAAATGAAAAAAGAAAGCATCTTCAACAAATGTTGCTGGTCAAACAATATGGCTACATGTAGAAGAATGCAAATAGATCAATTTCGATTACGCTGGACAAAGGTCACATCCAAGTGGATCAAAGACCTCTTCATAAACCCTGGTATACTGAAACTGATAGAAGAGAAAGTGAGGAATAACCTTGGACACACTGGGTGATTGTTGCAGTAACTTTCCTTCCTCCTTCAATCATGGCAGAGGTTTTACTGGCTGTGTGATTCTAGATTGACTGTCATCTAGGACTTGGAATGTATTGCTCCAGTCTCATCTTTCCTTGAAAATTTCCCTTGAAGGAATCAGCTGTTCTTTTGAGGGATTTTCTTTTCATTGTGACTTGCAGTTTTCCTCTTGCAACTTTCAATACATTTTCTTTTGTCTATATACATAACTTCTTTACTATGAGATGCCATAGAAATTTTGTTTTCTAGTCTTTTCTTTCTTGTGTTGTGTTTGCTTCTTGTATTTGTATGTGTCATGTATATTTCTTGTGTCTTTCTTCGTTTGGGGCAGTTTTTTTGTATGCTCTTATTGAAAATCTGATCTATGCCATTAACTTGGAATTGTTTTCCCTTACCATGCTATGATTTCACGGTTTGGCTCTTTTGTGGTGTCCCACATACACAATATTTCCTAGGCTTTCACTCTACAAACTGAGCTACATCACCCCCTCCACAATCCACTCTCTGGTGATTATGTTACCTCATGTCAGTGCTCTCTGTAAGAAAGATTACTTTTCCTAAGTGAGTTTGGAGGAAGTGACATTATCTTAACTTTAGCGAAATTGCTGTTACTTTGTAGATTACAGGCTGTAACAACTCTTAAGTAAGTATCAAGGCCACTGGGAAATTTTTAAAGAGCAAGAATACATTGGGGGAATCTAAAATGTTTTCATTCTTCTTTTGAATGGAATACTATTACTTTTACATTTGTTTTGTTCACTAGGACTGTGATCAGCTCATCCACAAAGACAAATATTTCCTGGGGAAAAGATCACACAAGGGTAACCCAGAGCTCAGCTGTTCCTGCTCCACTGCTCTCCTGGAATTAGGGAAGTTCACTTTCCCATTTGATGGTTCCCTATCTGACAACCTCAAGGTGAGAAGTGCCTTCTCCAGATGACATGATAACTATGGGTCTAGAGGGGGATGAGCTGATGACATTTCTTCCTTATAACTACTTCCTAGCACCTCTTTCTACATGGATGTTGACTAAAAGCCCAGCTGGGTAAGTGTTCCTTTTTCTCTTCATCAACACTTAGAGCTAAAGTAGGTGGTGAAATGAATCAGGTGTTCTGTAATAAGTGACTAGAGAATTGTCTGCTTAGCATTTTTTTTTGAGACTTAATGCAGTGAAAGCAAATACATTAGATACTGCTAGGCTTAAAATATCAATGTATCCCTTATAAAATAACACACATTTCACTTAGTCTGATCTATGAGTGTATTGTATGTGAAAGTAGAAAAGGGCTATTGGGAAGTGTACGGGGACTAGCAGAAAGAAGGGTGGATAGAGAAACACAAAGATAACAGAGTAAAGACATCAATGGATACTTTATATTGAGAAATATGTCATGAAACCTATGACCTTTTGCAATGCATATATGCTAATGCACATGTAAAGACGGCTGGAAATGGAATATTTTCCCAGTATATCTGAGTATGGATTCTCTTGAGTGTATACTCTAATAATTCTAAGAACATGGTTCTTCCTGGCTAAGGGTAGCTGTGAAATTTTCCCTACCCTGTAACAAAACACCTAAAATAACTTAGAGAGCGAAAAATAAAAAATGCAGAATTATTAGGAGTACAATTATAATACTGATTCTTTTAACCTGAACTTTGTATTTTCTTATTTTCCTACTTTTCTAGTTGCCTAGCTATATGCATTTACATACATGAAACTTAAGCTAAGAATATACAATATTAGCTTATCTGTTTATCAGAATTTTTCTCTTCTGTTAAGTTTGCATATATTTAGGCATTCGTAGAGAAATTTCTACCCATGGCCTAGTAAAACATAATACATTCTTAACATTATATAATGAGAAATTTCCTAGATTTATTTATTTTATTACAATGATTGTTAGTAAAATAGATCTTTTCTGGACATGTCAGAAGTATCTGGAAGTCTTACATCACTTATATGTTAAATCCTTGTAAACGTAACCATACAAAAATGTAAAGTGGACAATTTCATTAGGGGTTCAAATATTTTTAATTAAAATACACTCAGTTTTAATATTTCAAGTTTTCTCTATTGAATCTTAGAACATTGATATTGATATAATAATGAGTAAGCTTAACATTAGCTGTGAGAAAAATACATGCACATCTTGAATAGGACAAAGTTAAAGTCATAATTCCCCAGGATTACATTAATAGATACAAAATACAGTTGCTTATTAAAATACCAATTCACAAGAAATGCCAAAAAGTTCAATTTTAGTTGCTGAATATCACGAGTCTATTTTAATTTTGCTGGAATATAATTTACTGATATGTATATGAGATTAAAAGGGAACACAAAGGCACCTCTGGTGGCACACACCTGTGATCCCTGCACTTCTAAGGCTAAGAAGGGGCAGATTGATGGAAGTCAGTCTGAGCTACAGAGTGAGACTCCATCCCTCTCTCTTTCACACCCACAGAGAAAACAAAATAAAGTGGAAAACAGATCATATAGAATTATGAAATCATTGTCAATAAAATGTAACAAACTGATTCTGGTGAACTTCATTAAGTCCCTGGCCACAGAGTATCAACACCACAAAACAGCTGATAGGAACTTGAGTTTAATATTGCAAGCATTACAGGGTTTCAGCTGTTTTGAGTTATTCACATTATCAGTCTGGATTGCTGCACTAGGCAGGGCCTAATGACCTGCGAAGGTCACCTGGAAAACACAGCACACTCTCCAGTTTCTTAAAGTTCATTTTATTTCACAAAAATATTTGATATAACTCTCAGTTTTTCACTCAAGTGATGTGCAGGTGTTCATAACAGCAGCCCCTGCACACACTGTGCTATTGATCCCTGTAGTTCAAAAGTTTCTCTCTCTCACACACACACACACACACACACACTCACATACACACGCACATGCACTATCAGTTAATTTTCCATATTTCGGCAAACTCCTGCCATGTGTCTTGTGACCGAGCTCTGGGTGTGACTGCTTCCCAGTCACTGCAGAACACTGGCTGCAGCTGCTTCATCTCAGGGTTTTTGGCTCCTAATGAGAGACTGTAAAATCCTAGTCAGTGTCTGAGTGCTTCCAGCTGCACCTGTGCTGAATTCAATGTCAGTCACTACTCAGTAATAATGATGAAACTTAAATGAAATTGATATCTGTGATCTAATATATATGTGCATTCATTATACTACTAATTCTCCACAAAGCAGGTAGCAAGGGTCACCATGTATTCATAAAAGCAGACTGTTCTAAAACCAAACACTGTGATAATGCAGGGGCAAACTGATTTTCTCTGCAGAATGCAGCAGCTACGCAGGAAGCAGCTCTGGGTTTCTCCTGCTGCACTTCTCTTCAGACAGCTGCCTGCAGACTGCTCGGTCTTTTTTTCTGGGTCAATTCAATAGTGATGGCTTCTCCACGATCATGAATGTTAATAGGTACACTTTGGGTTTTAGTTCATACAACTAAGTATTCCTACTTAAACCAGTGTGAAAGCCTCTCGCACTACAAGGTTTATTTTAAAGAAAACAAAAGACTTTCCTCAATGTTAACTCCTCAATGTGCAGCCATAGTAGTTATGGTCTTTTCTAGCCTTGACTCAGCTCCCGTGAGCTCCAGAGGAAGAGGCCACTTGATGAGTCAGAATGAAGTCATTTTCTGTATGTGACAGACGTTTACAGAGCAATGCTTATGAAGTGGAGAGGTTCAAGTTCATGGCTTTAGGATAGGAGAAGAACATTTTAGATTACTATCTTTACCTTATTATACTTTCATCTTTTTATATGGCTTATAATATATGTGATATATTGATTAATTGTAAATGTATAATTAATTATCATGATTATATGTATATAGTTTGTCCATTAGGAATTTTCAGATTGTAACCGGGCTTAAGTTCTTACAGTTTGCAGAACAGGGCTTGATTTAAGTATTATCCTTGAGCTTTCACTCATTTATTTATTTAGGATTTATTTATATTATTTTACATAGAGGAGAATTTACCTCCATGTAGTGTGTGTGTGTCTTGTGTGATTGGTCAGAGTAGACACTGGATCTCCTGAAACTAGCTTTACAGATGGTGCTGAGACATCATGGTACTGCTGAGTGTCAAACCCAGGTCCTTTGCAAGGAAAACAAGTACTTTTAATCATGGAGCTATCTCTCCAGTCCCTATCCTGGAGCTTTTAAAAAACAGAACATTACTGTGCAGCTATTGTATAGTATGTTGATGAGAGAATCAAATGTTTGGGAAGTTGGGATGAATGTATTCCATGACTAGTTTAAGCTTTTTGAAGCAAAATCATAAGTATAGTACAAGTGGATTGTGCTCTCAAATTCCTGGTGAGCTTTAGAATGATCTAAGGCACTAACATCTATATCATTTCTATAGATATACGCACATATGCATTTTGTGTGTGTGACATATCTGATTGAACTTGAAAAAAAAATTGGGCACTCATTATTCACAAGAATCTGAGTCAGTGTAGTTGTTTTCTATTTCTCTATCAGAAAGCTGATTTTAAAGCATGATTAATTTGGTAAAGTAATGATAATCAGGCTGAATAACTAACACCCACCAACGATCAGACTTTTGAGTGAAACTGTAGCAAGTGTCTGCGTGCAGATGACGTGTGATCACAGTGGGGATGTTGTATTTCCCCGCATGTGAAGGACTCTCTTTTAAAACAGAAATTTCAAAGCAGGATCACTATATGGGCATCTTCAGCAAGTTTGTTGTTTTCAAAATGTGTTGAAAATAGTGTTTGTCTTAATGTTGCATGTTCTCTCTATTGGAGACTCCTAGGTCCAATCTCCAGATGTGATGATTTGGTCTGTAGCAACTACAGAAACCCAGAAAGTAAAATGAGGCCACTGTCAGGATGTGGGTGTGTGTGACAAAAGCTAGGAGAGTAACAGGGTACAAGAAATCAACTCAGGAAAATGAGAAAGGGACTGCTCTTTAGGGAATGGAGGAAGAATCAGGTGGGAAGTGGGTACAGCTGTAGTAATATGTTGCAGCTGGGGCGACGCTGCAGGGAGAAAAGGAGTTCTCATCCACGCAAACTATGCCTGAACTCAGCAGGGGGAACCACCATCATTGCCAACACCAGACTGGACAGTAAAATCCCTAGCTTCTGGTTCAATAGCCATCAAAAATTCCCCACAGAAATCCAAAATCTGCAGAAAACACGAATTGCCAAGGCCTAAACATCCCTTTTTCCAACAGTGCACAAAAACAATTATCTTAAACATTCTAAAAATAAACTTCCACGACAATTTCCTGTTTTTGTATAAGGAAAGATTGCTTTATCTTTACAGCACAATATAACACTACACGAGCAAAACCATTTACAAAAGGAACAATCACAAGTGTTGCTAGTGCACAGGACCAAATGAAACCAAACATTTTTCAAGTTTTCCACAATGTCTTTGATCAGCAGAACACTATCAATGTCCACTTATCTGGAATTCACTCATGATCTTCTGAGATCCTCCAATTCTCAGGCACTGCCCTCCAGAGCACACACAGCTTGCCCTCCAGGATCAGGCTGGCTCCCCTCTACTGCTGCTGCTCTTCTTGGTGGTCATTCCCTGTTATTTGCATCTTCAGAACACTGATGCCCACTGCTGCAACTGGGCTGCACTTTCACCAATAAACTTTCTGGGGCTCTCTTCATGATTCCAAGCCTCCAATTATCTGCCACAGAGGTTGCACCTTCACCAGTGGCCTCGTCTGCACTCTCTTTATGGTGCCAAGCCTCAATTTTCTTACGTGACCCCTTCCTTCTGGGCCCTCATTTACTAATGAGGCTTCACTTTTACCAGTGGTCTCTTTGGATAGTGCTAAACCTCAGTTGTTCTCCATGACCCCTTGATTCCTTCAAATCCAGTAACATCTGGGTGACTCTTACAATCCATGTTCAGCTGCAGCATGAGATACAACCTCAGTTCTTGGAGACAGTTTCTGTGTGCTGACCCTTAAGAGACACTTTCCAAGTTTAAGATACAGTCTGGTTTCCTAGATTAATATCCAGTCTTGTCTGCAGGAAGGGTTCCCTCTTGGGATGGAGTTCTCATCATCATAGCAGATATGACTTTCAGGATGACTTGTGATCAGGTTTGCAATTTAAAATCAGCTTTTTGGCTCTAACCCTGAGCCTTCAATACAGCAGGTAGTCCCGGCAGGTGGACAGACTATTTGGCAGAAAAGTCCTGGAGGTATTGCATTTCCCTCTGCCACCGCCACAGGGCAACCTTTTTCAAAGACCTCAAAGCAAAGGCCCATTGGTGTTTTAAAGACACAAAAAGCCATCATAATCTCAGTTTGTAAAACAGTATGCTCCTGTTTCCGTTTCCCAAGTCCAGGCTGCTGCCAGTGGCAGAAGGGAGCACTGGCTCCGTGATCAGGAAAAGCGGTCAAAAACATGCTTCTTTCCTGCTCCCAGTTGAACTTTGTTTTCAGTCTCAAAACTCATCCAAAACCTTTGTCTGACACATGGCTCTCACCTAGGAGCTTCTTCCTCATTTATAACTCTCTCTTGTAGAGCTTTCCTTTATTAATATCTTAATCTCTGCCCTCTGGGAATTCCTCTGAGTGTGCTTAAAACACAACTGAAAATAAACTTCCACAACATACAGGGGATGGGAAGACGCAAGTGATCTGATGAGGGAGATGGAGAATGGGGT
Organism: Cricetomys ansorgei; assembly: GCA_026225945.1. Classification (NCBI taxonomy): domain Eukaryota; kingdom Metazoa; phylum Chordata; class Mammalia; order Rodentia; family Nesomyidae; genus Cricetomys; species Cricetomys ansorgei. Next base: position 103,649 of record JAMJFZ010003164.1, read on the forward strand.
CATTAGGGGAGGAGGAAGAGAAATACAGAAGAAGGAAGCAGGTCGGTTACAAGACAATATTGATGGCTGAAAGGCCATAAGGAATCACACTGTGAACAATGTACACTGCCCCCTCCTGGCACAAAAGAAAAGAAAATAGTGACTGTCTTGACAGCTAAGATTGAGTTCTATATGCCTGAGGTGAAGTATCCCAGAAGGTTTAAATGGGATCAGAAGTGGGAGACATCTAGGACTATTTACAAGCACAAATGTTATATAGTTAAAAGAGTTTGGCAAGCACACTAATGGTCTCCTGCTGTAACTATGTCCTTAACTTTAGAACCCTGGATGTAAAATTTTGTGAAATAAATGTACATAAAACAGATGAATGAAGATAGACATTATGGTGACTAAAATATTAGGATTATCATGAATTATCACTGTGATTCTAGCAGATAATGGACAGTTGAAAATTAGAGCGTATTATGCAGCTGTTTTCTGATGCTTTGATCAGGACTCTCAAGCCTTCCTTCTTTGGTGGGGGCCAAAAGGTCAATGTCATCTTAAAAGGCACTAACTGATTCTGAATCCTGTATCTGAGCTTGGAAGCCATTTGTAATTGTTATTTTTAACTGGTAACTGGACTCCTAAAGAAACTTCTGCCTGGTATCCCCCATGCCTCACCCCCCCATGCCCACTCTGATTCTGTTTTCTCCTGTTGGCTGTTACTAAGAAAGATTCCTAACTTGTAACTCTTTAAAACTCCCATTAGCTCTAGAAGTTTAGGCAGGAAAAGAGAGAAGAAGAAACTTTTGACAGCCCTTTCTGCTTGTCCTAATGTCTAAAACTAGCTCCTACCATCTTCTATCCCAATAACTGACTGCTTTCCCAGTTATCGCACTGCCTCCCTAGGAACCGACCATTTTAGCCCAACTTCTGCATCCCACTGTCTCCCTATCACCACCAACTGCTCTAGCTCACTGTCTGTCCTGACCGCAACTGTCTTTTCCTAATGACACACTCTGTTAAAAAGCTCCCCTCTATTCCAAGCTATTTCCAGGAATATAATTGGCATGTAATCAAAGGAAAGCTGCACAGTACAAAAAGTTCTTAACAAACCATCTGAATACAATATTAAAATTATGAAATAAGATAGTGACTTACTTGATTCTTTTTTAGGTTCCTTTTGTGAATTTTCTCCAGATTGAAATACTTTATGTTCAGTTGTACAAGTGTGATTACTATTCTGTGTTTATCACTACCCTTTTATGTGTTAAATATAAAATGAGGCAACACATAGGATTGAAATACTGAATAATGCAGCTCAGGTGTAATACAGGCACACAGAGGTGTATTGTCTGTAGATGTGACTGTGAATGCATACTTCTCCATAATACGCTATCTATATAGGTTGATACATCGAGAGGTATATAAATGGGTACATGGAGGGGCTATGATGTTCAGTTTGGAATATTAGATTTAAAGAGTCAGTTTAATCTAGAGTGAGTCTATAAAACTGAATAATACACTAAATAGACCATTGATTCACAACTTTGATGTGTACTCTATTATTTTTCCAGGTATATTAAATATTCTTCCTCTATGATGTTCTCATGAATACATTTTCTGCTTATGCCCACACTAAATAATGTCCTTAATTTCCAATCTGGGCTTGGAGTCCTAGCCAATATGGTTCTTCTTTTATTCTACACTTTCATAATCCTAGGTCAAAAATCTAAGCCCATGGACCTGATCTCCTGTCAACTGGCCTTTGCCCACATAGTGATGTTCCTCACAGGAGGGGATGTTTGGCTTACAGACATTTTTGAGTCACTGAACTTTGATAATGACTTCAAATGTAAGGCAACTTTTTACATAAGCAGGCTGATGAGAGGCCTCTCTATCTGCACCACCTGCCTCCTGAGCATGTTCCAGGCTGTCACTATCAGTCCTAGCACCTCATTGTTGGGAAAACTTAAACATAAACTAAAAAGGTACACAATATATGCTTTCTTCTGTATTTGGTCTTTCAACTTGTCACTGAGTAGTAACCAGATCTTCTATACTGTTGCTTTTACCAATGTGAGTGGGACCAACCAGATGAAGGTCACTAAACACTGCTCTCTCATCCCCATGAACTACATCACCAGGCCATTGATTTTAGCAGTGACAACCTCCAGAGATGTATTCCTTGTAGGAGTTATGCTGACCACAAGTGCATACATGGTCAATATCTTGTTCAGACATCAGAGACAATGCAAGCATCTTCATGGCAATAGACCCCTGAGAGCTTCTCCTGAGAAAAGGGCCACACAGACCATTTTGGTGCTGGTGGTTTTCTATGTGGTGATGTACTGGGTGGACTTCTTCATCTCCAGCACCGCAGTCCTGTTATGGATGTATGACCCAGTCCTCCTGACTGTTCAGAAATATGTGATGAATTCGTATCCCACAATTACTCCTTTGGTACAAATTAGTTCTGATAAAAGAATAATCAAAATGCTGAAGAATATGAAGTCAAAGTCCAACTGGTTTTCCTAAAGAGGTCCTATTTTTGTTCATTTATTTAAGAAACCTCTTAGTTTATTTTTTATTCATATATGTGACTGTTTGCCAATATGTACATATGTGTGCTTTCCTGGTGCCCACAGAGGACAGAAGAGGTCACTGGATCTGCTGGAACCGGAATACATTCCTTTTTATCATGTCATGCTGGTTCAGCACGTTTAAAAAAAACAGATTCTTCTTAAATTATGTAATAGTTCACTTTGGAAAGCAAGATTCCTTCAGAAAACTTAAATAAAATCTGTCCTATTACACC
>JAMJFZ010003165.1:0-74240 GCA_026225945.1 Cricetomys ansorgei
ACTATGGCTCTGTATTGTAACTTGAAATAAAATATGAATTATACTTCCAGCAGTTTTTATTTCATTATTTTATTTTTGTTTATTTTTGTTTTTATTTCTTGCTATCATGGTCTTTTCTGTTTCCATATAAATTTTGAGGGATTTTTTTTCAGTTTTATAAATAATTGTGCTATAATTTTGAGGATGGTTACTTTATTTATTTTTTATCTCTCTCATATAATACATATCAACACCCTCCTACTCTCCCTCCGTACCTCCATGCTCCCCCAATCTTCCCTTTTCTTATTATATACCCTCCAAATCCTCACACACTCATCCCTACCCTTGATTCCCCACATAGAACAGAGCAGTCTTACCAGGGTTACTGGTCAAACAAGGCACAACAAGATAAACTAGGCCAGGAACTAGTCCCTAGATTGAGGGGGATTACTTTAAATCTATAGATTGATGCTGGTAAGATGGCCATCTTCACAATACTAATCCTACCAATCAGCTATTTAAAAAATGACTACATGAACTTTGCAGGCAAATGGATGAACTAGAAAAATCATCCTGAGTGAGGTAACCCAGTCACAGAAAGAAAACGTGGGATGTACTCACTTATATGTGGATACTAACTACTAAGCAAAGGAGAAAGGGACCAGTACCCACACATAGAAAAACCGTGCAACAAAAAAGGTCCCAGTTGGAACACAGGGATCTCCTTGGTAGGTGGGCTGTGGGAGGATGGAAATGGGAGCAGAGGAGACGAGGAGTAGAAGAGGAATGGAGAGAGAAAATATATGGAGAGATGACAAGAATTGGGAGACAATTAGAGGGTAATTGGGAGACCTAGTGTAGATGTAACTCACAGGAATCTATGAGGGAGACTCTGGGAGGATCTTTAGTAATCGGGCATGGGGAACCTGAACAGGCCATCGCCTGTGATCAGGCATAGCTTTCCACTGGTGAGAGTAGGACACCATCCCACACATAAAACTCTGACTTATGGCCTATCTGCCCTGCAAGATCCTTATTGACGATGGAAAGACAGAAATCCATGCCAAAGAAGGGAAGCCCTGCCTGAAACTGCAGGACAGGCCAAGAACTTGAGACTAGATAACTCGAGAGTAATTTCTAATGATATCACACTCTGCTCATAGACCGGTATCTAACCCAGTCCTCAGCAGCTGAGAGAAGCATCTGGAGAAGAAACAAGGCCAAACATGCAAAGATCGGGGAACCCCACAGAAGAGAGAAAGAAGAGATGGCAGAAAACAGAGGGGCTGAGGACACCAGGAGAAAAAAGCCCCACAGTGTCCACTCACCAGCACACCTAGGGGCCCACAGAGACTGAATCCATAGGTGTTAAAAGTTCTGAAGCAAAAATAAATAGAGGAAGATGACAATTAATCAAGAAAAATAATTTTGGTGGATTATAGCTCATGTAATCCTTATGACATTTTTCTTTTATTTTTGACATTATGAGAAAATTCCATCATTTCTCCCTCACTGTACTCTTGGCAAATCCTCCCATAGAACCCTCAATGCATGATCTCATTTAGCTGACTCTGTTCATTAATTGCTCTTACATACATCCATATGTGCATACATACATATTGCTAAATATAACCTCCTCAGTCTGTATACTGTTACTTATATGCTTGTTTTCAGGGATGACCACTTGGTATTGGATAGCCAATTGGTGCAATCTTCCCAAATCTCCCAACCTCAACATTCATTAGTAGACCATTGTTCTTTGTGTGAAGTTGAAAGCTCTTGGGTTTTCCCCCATTCACTTTCACATGTCTATTGTTGTCCCTGGTTCAACTCATGTTGGAGCAGTCACGTAATGAGACTTTATGAATATAGACACTGACATTACTAGAAGAAACATTCTAGTGTAATTTCCATGGTCTTCTGGCTATTACATCCATTCCACCCCCACTTCTGAAAATTACCCTGAGCCTTAGGTGCTGGAGTTCTTTGCAGAAACATTCACTGAGACTGGCCTTCACAACTCTGCATTTTTTGGGTTTGGAGTTTTCTCTAACGGTCACTACCACTTGCAAGGAGAAGTTTTCTTGATGATGAGTAAGGATTATACATGTATGTGAGTATACGCCCAAATAACTAGAGTGTACTTAGTTATTTTTTTAGTTTAGTAAAGGGATAATAGTATTTTCTCCTCCAAGACTCATGACTTCATTAGCCCTGATTAATTAACTGGCTTCCCGCACCAGGCATGATTACTTTCTTGTCAAGTAGGTCTGAAATCCAGCTAGAAAGCTGTTGGTCACCACCAAGGTATGTGTACCATGTATAGGGTTATGTATCATCCTGGAGGTTGTTGTGGTCCACAATGTTGATAGTGGGTAGGACTCTGTTGATTGCCTCCTTCTTTGGAACCTGTCTGTGCCATGAAAGCTAGTCCTCAGGAAAAAGACTTTTGGGTCAGTTCCAGTTCAGGGCCTCTGAGACTTGTAAGTTTATGTCCTTCAACAATAGGGATTACCTCTACCTCTGGGGGAGCGAAAGGCTTTATGTTTAGAAAGTCTTCTAGACACCCCTGGTCAATATCTCTCAAAAAAGGGCTTCTTATGTCTGGTATTGAAGGTTTTTGAGGTGGTCTTTGGCTCTTGGAGTGAGTACTGTTAGTCCAGATAAAATAGTTGATTAAAACTATATATATATACTGAATTCATGCGTTGTAGGTTTTTAAGGTGAATCATTAATAGTATAATTTCTTGTGGCTTTTTTCAGACATTCTTCTTGTTATTTTACCCAACTCCCTCATTCTTCTGATCTTGCCCACCTCTCTCCTCTCCACTAAGAGTCCTTTCCCCTTTTCAACCTATCAGATCACTTGTATCCTGCTATTCATTCTTTTCCCTCCTTCTACCATCTTCTGTTACTTACCTTTACTCTTTTCCTAAAAAGGCCCCAGTTTTAACATTTTCGTGATCTATTCATTTTTATTTATTTATTATTATATTTTATTTTTTATTTCTTAGTGTTTTTTTACTTACTTACTTACTTACTTACTTACTTACTTACTTACTTACTTATTTCTCCCCTCTATGGCTACCTCTCTGACAAGGGCCCCATTGTACATTCCTGGTTCTGTTGTTATAACAGGCTACATACTTATAACTGGAGATTTGGAGCAAGAAGCCTCAAAAAGAGAGGACACACTGCAGGCAACTTTGTCTTTCTGGATTTATGTTACATCACTCAATATGACCTTTTCTACTTCCATTCATTTACCTGAAAAATTTTATGAGTTCATTTTTCTTTACCACTGAGTAGTATTCCACAATGTATATGCAGCATGTTTTCATTATTCATTCATCTGGTATGGGACATTTCCAAGCTATTGAGAACAGAGCAGCAATGAACATGGATGAGCAAGTATCTGGAGGTTAATATGTCCAGTCCTTTGGGCATATGCCAAGGACTGGTATAGCTGAGTCATTTGGTCACTTTATTTTTAGTCTTTGAGAATGCTCCACATTGATTCCCATACTGTCTGTAACTAATTACTCCTCTTCTCTTGCCCTGAAGGCTGTTCTCTTGCCCCAACTGCTACTTACAGATTCCTAACTTTTAACAGGTTCCCACTGTGCCTTTTACCCTCTAGATCTAAAAAGACAGAAAGGGAAGAGAAAAATAGCCACCCACTCTTGAAGGTGGCCTTTAAAGAAAGAACGAGAAAAAGGGGAAATTCACTGCTCTTGTTGGATGTTCTTATCTGTCTGAAGCTTGGAGAACAGGAGCTCATAGGGAACTGAACTATCATCTCTTCAAACCATCACACCAACTGTCAATCCCAACATGCTCCTTTATGTCTAAAGATGTTCTCAGAAGTCCATTCAGAATGCAACCATACAGAAAGCTACATATGACAAAAACACTTCTTCAAAGTGTCCTGCTGACACTGTCCTGCATCAGTTTGCAATCCCATCAGCAGTGAATATGGTTCCTTTTCCCTTGCATCTTCTTCAACATTTGTTGACTGTTGTTCATTGATCTTTACCATTCTGATTGTGATAAAATGAAATCTCAAACTTGTTTAGATTTTTATTTCTCTAGTTTCTGGAGACATGAACATATTTGAAATATTCATATATGTGTGTGTGTGTGTGTGTGTGTATACATTATATATATATTTATATACAAATATATTTATACTGAGGTAAATAGATATGTCTGATATATATCTATATACACATATATAGGTATACATACATGTGAATATATATCTATAATTCAAGTATATATGTATATATAGTATATTTTGGTATAAATTCATATACATATGAATATCTCAACATATATATGCATACCTGAGATAGATAGAGAGATACATACATACATACAAAACATACATACATAGATATCAGGCCAGGTTACATTCCCTAATTATAAAATGGATCATTAATATTTTTTTCTTCCTTTTTTTAGTTCCTTATGTATTCTGTATATTAGTGCTCTGCTGGGTATATAGCTGGCAAACCTTCCTTCACATTCTGTGGGCATCCTCTTCAAATAAATCAAAATAAATTTGATTATTTAGATGTACAGAAGATTTTTAATTTTATAAAGCCACACTCATTAATTGTTGGCCTTAACTCTTGGGGAAATGAAGTACTAATCACATAAATATGTTTCCTACATCTTTATAGCATTTAGAGTACCTCTTATGTTTTCATCTAGCAATTTCAGTGTTTCGGCTTACTTTTAGGTGATTTTATTAACTACAGTCGTTAGTTTTTGTGCAAGGAGATTGATATGGGTCTAATTTCATTCTTCTGCAAGTAGTAGACACCCAGTTTTCCCAGAACTTTCTTCCAACTTTTGTCTTTCGTGACTTTGTCAAATATAAGAGTTGCCCGTGCTCACATTTGGGTCTTCAGTTTTCTTCCTTTGGTCTACATGTCTGTTTTTGTCTTGGTACCATATTGTGTAGATGAATATTTAATCTTTTAGTCCAGAAACATGGCCACAACTTCTCTGACTGAACTGCTCTGCTAGGCTTCAAATTGACTCTAAATGTTAGCTGAATTTCTCCCAAATTTACTCTTCCTGTCTGTCACTAACTCCTTCTGTTCAACAGCCTCTGTGTCTTATCTGACTGATTCTCTAAGTGACTGTCTACACTAATTCTCTGCTTCTCCTCTCTGAGCTCCCTGACTGCTTCTACTGCTGCTTCTACCTTTCTTCTTCTCTAAATTCTGAATTCGGCCTCTACTCTCTGCTTCTCCCTTTGAACTCTGCCTCTGCCTCCCAAGTGCTGGGATTAAAGGCCTGTGCCACCACTGCCTTCTAAATTGGGATTAAAGGTATATACTACACTGGGATAAAAAGAGTCTACCTACATTCTTTCTACCCTAGAAAACTTATGCTGTGAGATTAAAAGATTAAATGTTCCTCTACACTCCTTAATTTCATTGAGCTGTTTCTTTGTGTTTTCTTTAAACTCTTTTAATTCTTTGATGAAGTTTATGATGGCTCTTTGAAATGCTGTGTCCTGGGTTTTATCCAGACAATTCTCATTGATAAACATTTCTATAAGACTAATAGATTTTGGAAAGGAAATAGTGACTTGATCTTTCACACGGTTGATATCTTTGCAATGAGATCCGCAGAGTCTGTGGGACTTCTTTTGTTATTTCTAACTCTGATATACATGGGAGCAGTATGGTCTGGGTCATAAGGGAAGATGTGGGGATGGGTTGCACTTTAGAGGCTGGAAATAGCTGGTGTGGAATGAACTTCTGATAGGCTGAGGGGAACTGGGAGAATGGTATACAGGATGTTCTTTATGACCCAAGCCTGGAGTTGGATGAGTGCATCTGTCTCTGGAAAGGTGGGATCACTAAAGGAGGGGCCTTTGAGTTTGAGTTTAGAAAGGGACAATCCTGGCTGAAGCCAAGAGATTAATTGTGATGAAGGTAAGGAATTCTAGACTAGGACAGAGCACTGAAATTTGAGGCCCTGGCTACATATTGTGGGTTGGGGAGAGGGTGTAGATGGATAGGTCAGAGAGGCTTATTGAGCTAGAACCTGCTGAAGGAGATGGGAGATGTAACTTGTGAGAGTTGTTAAATGTGGGTTCTCATAAGTCTGTATAATGGAAACTTCAGCTCTACATAATATGTACATGATAAGGTAGAAGTCAATCAGGAAATCCCACACTAAGGAAAAAACTGGGAATTAATGATTTAGGAACTTGCACAGGACCTAAGAGCATGCCTCAACAGCAGAGTAAAAGAAAATAGAAATATCAGGCATCGAAAAAATAGAATGTGTGCATTCCTTGGACAAACACTAGTTGTAAAAATTCCAGACACAAAACATCCAGGAAATCTGGATAACTATGAAAAGACCAAATCTATAAATAATGGGAATAAAGGAGAAGAGACCTGGCTCAAAGAAAGAAATATTTTCAACAGATCATAAATGAAAAGTCCCCTGATCTAAAGATGAGGCACCTATTAAGACACAAACAGCACGCAGCCACCAAATACACTGGACTGGAATAGACGCTCCACACAGCACAATGATCACAACACTAAACCTAAAGAACAAAGAAAGAGTACTGTAATCTTCAGGGGAAAAGACCAAATAACATATAAAATCAGACATTATAATACCTACTATTCAATGGAGACTCTAAAACACAGAAGGGCCTGGAAAGACGCTCTACACACTCTAAGAGACAAGCGATGCCAGCCCAGATTATTATATCCAGCAGAACTTTCAATTACAATAAATGGAGAAATAAGAGCACCCTATAATAAAAACCAAATTTGAGCAGGTTCAATCCTTAAATCCAGCTCTACAGAATGAACTGTAAGAAAAATTTAAACCTGAAGAGGATAAGAACACCAAAGTGAACACGTGGAATAAATAATTTCATATCAGCAAATTAAAAGAAGAAGAAAAAACATGTCACAGTAATGAAATAGCAGAAATCAACAAACATTACTTATCTTTCAACACAAATAGTTTCAACTCACCCCCCCCAATAAAAGACAAATAGACTGAATTCAGATTCAGGACCCATCTTTGTGCTGCATCGAAAAAACATGCCTATATATCGAGAATAGACATGACCTGAGGATAAAAAGATAGAAATAACATATACACCAAACAAAGGGACCACAGAAGTAAGCCAGTGTAGTAGCCTCTTCAATACACGACAAAGTAGACTTCAAACCAAAGCTAATCAAAAGAGATAGGGAAGAACACTACAAACCCATCAAATAAAAAAAACCACCAAGACGATATTGTAATTCTAAACATCTATGCACCAAATACAAAAACACCCGAGTTCATAAAAACAATACTACTGCAGCTTAAATCACATATTGACCCTCACACAGAGATGGTGAGTGAGTTTGTTACCCAATTCTTGTCAATAGAAAGGTCACCCAGACAAAAAGTAGAGAAATGCTGAAGCCCACTGACATCATAGACCAAATGAACTTAAAGATATTTACAGAACCTTTCCCCCCAAGCCCAAAAGAATATACCTTCTCAGTACCTCATGAAACTTTCTCCAAATTGACCATATACTTGGACACAAAGCAAGTTTCAACAGATACAAGGAAATACAAATAACATGCTACACCCTATCTGATCACCACAAATTAAAGGTACATATCAACGATACAGATCTTACAAACTCATGGAAAATGAACAACTCTCTACTGAATAAAAATGTGTCAACGGGAAATAAGAAAAAAATAAAGACTTTCTAAAATTGAATAAGATGAAAACAGAACATACCCGTATATGTGGGACAAAATGAAGGCAACCGAAAGAGGCAAGTTCACAGCACTAAGTTCCTACGTAAAAATACTGGAAAGATGACACATTAGTAACTTAAAGGTGCAGCTGAAAGCTCTACAACAAAAAGAAACAATGTAAAAAAGGAATAGAGGGCAAGAAATAAAAGAATTCAGGGATGATATCAACAATATTTAAATACACAACAATATCAACAAATACAATACAAATACTCAGTGAAGCAAAGAATTGATTCTTTGAGAAAATCAGTAAGACTGACAAACTCTTAGTAAAATTAACAAAAAGGCAGACAGAGAATATCCAAATTAACAGAGTTAGAGAGAAAAGGGAGAACATGACAACATTTACCAAGGAAATCCAGAGAGTCAGAATGAAATAGTTTAAGAATCTGATCTCTACCATATTGAAAATCCTAAAAGAAATTTTTTAATTTAATCAAAGTTAAATTAAGATCAGAAAACACATTTTGACATAACTAGAACCCATGCTGAAACAGAAGCAGTCATTAAAAGTCTCCCAATCGAAAAAAAAGCCCAGGGCAAGATGGTGTTAGTACAGAGTTCTACCAAAATTTCAAAGAAGAACTAATCTCAATACTTCTCAAATATTCTACAAAATATAAACAAAAAAGAATGTGGCCCAATTCTTTGTACAAGGCCATAGTTACCCTGATACCTAAATCACATAAAGACCCAACAAATGAAGAGAATTCCAAACCAATTTCCCTTGTAAACATAGATGAAATATTTCTCAATACAATATCTGCAAACTGAATCCAAGAGCACACAAAAAGATTATCTACCATGATTTGATTAAGTATGCTTCATCACCAAAGATGCACGGATGGTTCAATATTCATAAACCAATAAATATAATCTGCCAAATAAACAGACTGAAAGACAAAAATCACACAATCATCTTATTAGATGTAGAAAAATTCTTTGACAAAATCCAATACCCCTTAATAATGGAGATTCTAGAGAGACTAGGAAGACAAGGGACATACTTCAAAATATCTTAATTAGCACACGATATAATATGATATAATGTGATATGATATGATATATGATATTATACATAAATAACACTAAAATTCTGCAATGAATCTCCCACAGCTGATAAATACTTTCAGCAAAGTAGCAATATACAAATTTAAATCACAAAAATAGGTAGCCTTAAGATATACAAATGACAGTGAGAAAAAAATCAGGAGCGCAGCACCTTTCACAATCTGCCTTCTCTCTCTCTCTTCACTCTCACTCTCTCTCTCTCTCTCTCTCCTTCCACCTCTCTCTCTCTCTCTCCGTCTCTCTCTCTCTCCCTCCACCTCCTCTCTCTCTCTCTCCATTTCTTTCCCTCCCTCCACCTTCCTCTCTCTCTCTCTCTGTCTCCCTCTCTCTCCCTCTCTCTCTTCTCCCTCCCTCCACCTCCCTCTCTCTCTCTCTCTCCATCTCTCTCTCTCTCTCCTCTCTCTCTCTCTTTCTACCTCCACCTATCTCTCTCTCTCTCTCTCTGTCTCTCCTTTCTCCCTCTAACCACGTTACTGAAAGACTTGTATGATATAAAATACAAAAATACTGAGGTAACTCTAATCAAACAAGGGAAAGACTTGTGTGATATAAAAAGACATTGAAGAAACAAATTAAAGAAAATATCAAGGAAATATATCCCAGCAGAAGATGGCCAGCACAAAATGCACTCAACGGCATCCATGAAGGTTCTTTGTCCCGTGTTTTGTTGGGTTGTTTTTAATACCTTAAGATTCCATTGTGTATATATTGAGGCTTTTGGCTTTGTGTTTTTATGACATTCCTGGGTGTGTGAATTTTTTTGCACCTGCGTCTGTAAGTGTATATTATACTTTATCTTGGCTCTTTTTCTTCTATTTGATTTATATTATTCCAATTTGTTTCTTTTTGTTTTATCTTAATTTATTTTGTTATTATTCTTAAGGTGACTTTGTTTTCTAAAGAGAGAAAGAAAGGGTAAGGATCTGGATGGAGGGGAGGTGGAGAGAATCTTGAAGGAGTTGGGAGAGGGGAAATTATAATCACAATATATTTTATGATAAATGTATTTTAATAAAAAAAAATAGAAAAATAGAAGCAAGAAAGAATATATGGATTAAAATATTTGATATTGTGAATTAATGTGGTAGGGAATTTTATTCATCTAAGCATAAAAATATTAGCAAAATATATTATAAAAATACTAGTAACAAACAAAAATGTAACTGTCCAGTCAAACAATAAGAATTTTACAAGGTAATCTTGCAAAATAAGAAGTGATATTATGACCAACCAGATCACAGTTTCACCAAGTTTATCTCATAGAAATACAGAAACACTAGTTAGCAGAGGCTAGGCCAATGGAATGGGGGGTGTTTGCCAGATACAACCTTCCAATTACAAAATAACAAGTTTCATGAGTATCTTGAAAAAAATCTAATTAGTAGAATTAAGGGTCTTACCAAAAAATTAATAACGAGATTAGGCAATTTATGTGTTACTTTTCTGTATTTAACCAATTTATGATGTAAGGTATTATTTAACATAATCTTGCACACATTAAACACATACAATTTTATCTTTTAATTCAAATTATATTAATATAAAATTACAAAGAACAATAAGGTCTTATTTTCTGACAAAACATTGTGAACAACAAATATACACACATTCAGTCTTCAAAAATTCCACATACATGTCAAAGAGAATAATCTCTAGGATCCACTTCCCCATGCAAGTTAATAATTCCTGACAGGACTCCCTGGAACTTCTGAAATAAGCTCCCCTTAGAAGAAAGACCTATCTCTCCCTCGTAATGCCCACATGGATGCAAAACTGATGGAAACTTTCTCTCTGAAATCTTCTTTTATTTCCTTGGGGGAATGAAGAGTGTTGGGACCTGGAAAGCAATTGATCAATATAGTTAATGAGGAGCTCTGGGAATTAAATGATTTACATGATAGAAACTTCAACCATGCCGTTGTCCCTCACCTGTAATTATATAATCTAGTTCCCATAATAATCCATGTGGGCTTCCTGGGAATAGGTTATGGAAATAGGAAGCTTCAGTGACAGATGTCTCAGAGAATCGGTACATCCAGTTCAGAACTGTGGATATAAGGTAAATGATGACTAATAATAATAATTTCAAAATGATCTTTCTCCCCAAAATAATGACAATGAAAATGTGCCAAAATCACAGTGTCTTCGAAGAGGAACTCTGTATTCCGAAGTTATGTTGCTTTTCAAAGATTGGGCTCTTTCTCTGCTTTATTCTATTTCTTTTTCTCGCTCTCTAGAACTTGGAGGCTCATCCCAGAAAGAGTAATTTTTTCTCAGGGAGAGTTGGCCAACACAAAATGAGTCTGAATGCAGAAGGCGTGTGTGTGTGTGTGTGTGTGTGTGTGTGTGTGTGTGTGTGTGTTCACTTTCTGTTTTGATTGGGTTTTGCTGTTTGTTTTTATCTTACTGGTTCTCTATTTTTAAGTTTGTCTGTTTTGATTTGTGATTTGGGGTTTTGGAGTTTTGTTAGAGTAGGAGAGATTTTAAGAGAGAAAGAAAGAGGAAAAGCATGAAATTGGATGGGTAGGGAGGCAGGCAGAATCTTGAAGGAGTTATAGAAGGAGAAAGAATATAATAAAAAAAATTGAACGAAAAAATAGCTACAGGCAATGAGAGAATGCTGAAAGCAGGAGAAATAGTCTTCCCCAGGAATGAATACTCCAATTGACTATCCAATCCCTAATGATCAGCACTGAAAACATATACATTCACGTAACATTATAGAGACTAAATAAATTGTATTTATGTATTAGAAATAAAAACGTACGTGTGTATATAACAACAATTAATGAAAAAAGAGGCCATGAATTTGAAAAGGAACAAGGACAGTTATATAGGAGGGTATCCAAGAAGGAGCGTGATGAGAAATCTGATGTAACTGTGTTAAATCTCAAAAATTAAAATAAATTTAAACACAAGACTTTCACCATTTTTCTTTTTGTTTGTTTTTCTTTTCCCTTTTTGTGTTTTGTTTGTTTTTCAAGGCAGGGTTTCTCTTTTGTAACTCTGGCTGTCCTGGAACTCAATCTGTGGACCTTGTACTCACAGAGATCACCTGCTTCTGTCTCCCAAGTGCTGGGAGGTAGCGCCTGGCCCATGTTTTCTTTTTTGAAAAGAGTAATTTCCTATAGTTTCCAACTCTTCTTCAGTTTTTTCTTGCAATTGTACTTTCCTTCCAGACATCTGCATCCAATTACTTACTCATTAACAACTCACCAAAATCTGTTATGCACCAGGTAAGGTCAAATTTGTCACACTTGAATTTTCTGTTATGTTACCTAAGTTTCTTACTGAATTACTTGAATTACAATATCGCTTGTAACTTCTTATTCCAGGCCACGGGATCTTCAACCAAGACCCCAGGAGAAGGCGTGGGAATGGGATATGGGCAGGGGCGCGAGGAGTGAAAGACAGACAATCGATTTATTGAACACATAGTACCAGTATTTTTGAAGTGGGGAGAAGAGCGGGGAATGCATAAGCAGGTATCTATGGTAACCTTGTCGGGCATGGGACTAGTCTGGTCTATCCAGTATTCCTAGGTAGTGTTAGAATGTCCCAGAGGGAGTGATAAGGAAGTGCATGGAGCTGTGAGATTCTCTCTAGGGCTTCCTGTGTAATCTACAAGGGTGGAAACGTGGAATGAGGAAGCAATAAGGTGTTAGTTAGCAGGCAGTTTCCAAGAACTGAGCAGTTCCGGGCTATCTGACCTTGTCCATACTCTGTCCATTAAGACCAGAGCAGAAACGCATCTTTTTAAAAGGTGGATGCTTTGTGTTTCACGTCAGCGTCCAGGGGTCCGCTTACTACAACTTCTAGCTGCAATTATTGTGTCACTTTAGCATCCCAAGTCACATTTACTACAATTAATTATTCATAAGGCTCAACACTCAGTGAAATTCTCTTTTCCATATAAATAATCCAATCCCTTTATTTTAGAATAATCTTTTAAATGTTCAGAAAAATGCATGAATGAAGTTGGAGGAGACCAAATTAACATGCGGATTTTCCACAGATACACTAGTGTTTTAATACATTTTTGACTGTGGTTTGAAAACAATCATTACTTATTGGATTAGGAAATTGGGGCCACATTATTTTTATATATCCTGCAAGAACACATGTGGCATTCTCTGAGTAAAGGAGCATAGATTCACTGATCAAAAATATTGTACTCATTGAAAATAATGGTTGTATTTATAATAATCGGAATTCCATCTTTGATGGATGCTCTCCTTTAAACAGGTACTGTTAAAAAGCCATATGATACAGAATGATTATCATACTCAGAAGAAAGGTTCACATTTTTTGAAGTTCCAATTGCATCTGACAGGAACCACAGTACAATAAATGAAATGTAATCTCATTTGATTTCTCCTTTCAAACCTATCATGTAGTAAATATCAAGATGTAAAATTCTTTGTATCTAAGTGTGTTTAAGTAACTAACTCAGGGTCACATAAATGGTAACTTCGTGAACCAAAATTTTCCTACTAAGAATTTGAGCTGAGAATTAAATTTATAAACCAAGCCCCATTTTGACCTTTAGAAGAATTTTATATCCAAAAGATGTATTATGAAAGAGAACAGTAATATTAATAAATGATAATATTTATTGATATTTTTACAGTATAAAGCCATTTTAAAACCCAGAATAAATCTAAGAGTACTAATATTTATAGAGGAAATAAGGTTTTGTTAGTTAATTGTTATAATATTAAGTGTAAACTCAGAAAATAAATATGAATTGAGTTAAAATACGTATTTTATGTATTATAAAACTTAAGAAACAAGGAAATGTTATGGTTGTTGAGGAACATATGAAATTTCTTACGACCATCCTATAGTTAATGCATATAGCCAAATTAAGACAGAATTTAAATAATTGAGCAGATGAAAGTAAAAGAGATTTCTGAAAAATAAAATAAAAAACTTGAAACACTATGCGTATTTAAAGTGAAATGAGATTACTCTTGTCTAAGGACATCATGGTGAGAGGAAAGATCACAAAGAATCAGGAACATCCATTTAAAGATGAGAGTGGGAAGTCATATGGGACTAAAGAAAATATGGAAGTTTTCTAAACACTTGCTTCTTTGTTAAGGAGAAAAGCCTCTGGAATGGGAAGAGAAAACCACACAGAAGCATCACAGTTCCTCCTACTTGGCCTCTCAGATGATCCTAACCTGCAGTCTTTTCTCTTCGGGATGTTCTTATTTCTGTATCTGGCCATTAGTCCTCGGGAACCTGCTCATCATCCTGGCTGTCACCTCTGATTCCCACCTCCACACCCCCATGTACTTCTTCCTCTCCAACCTGTCCTTTATAGACATCTGTTTAGCCTCTACCGCTGTACCAAAGATGTTGGTGAACATTCAGACAAAGAACAAACATATCTCCTACATACTGTGCCTCACTCAAGTCTATTTTTTTATGGTCTTTGAAGGAATGGATAATTTCCTACTGAGCGTAATGGCCTTTGATCGCTTTGTGGCCATCTGTCACCCCTTAAACTACACAGTCATCATGAACCCTCAATTCTGTGGCCTCCTTCTTCTAATATGTTGGATCATTATTTTATCAGCCTCCCTGCTTCATACTCTATTAATACTGCGACTAACCTTCTCCATGGAAACTGAGGTCCAACATATCTTCTGTGAACTAGCTCAGGTTCTCAGGGTAGCAAGCTCTGATACTCTCATCAACAATATCTTATTGTATGTGTCGACTGCCTTCTTTTGTCTGTTTCCCATCGCAGGCATCCTCTTCTCTTACTTTCAGATTGTCTCCTCCTTATTGAGGATGCCTTCTGCAGTAAACAAGTATAAAGCCTTTTCTACCTGTGGGTCTCACCTCTGTGGGGTCTGCTTGTTCTATGGGACGGGCCTGGGGGTTTACCTCAGTTCTGCTGTGACCCACTCTTCCTACAGAAGCACCGTGGCCTCAGTGATGTACACTGTGGTCACCCCCATGCTCAACCCCTTCATCTACAGCCTGAGAAACAAAGATGTGAAGGGGGCTCTGGTAAGAATCCTTAGAGCAGGCTCTTATTACAGATGGATCAATGACCAAAGAACTAAGTAAACACTGCCACTCTGAAGACAAATGTGGATTTTAATATCCTAATTATCTACTCAAAAATGATTGTTGTTTCATTTTTATTGCAAAGCACCATTATGTGTGTTGGCTTTATCCACCTCCCAGGTCACCTTTCTAGTACAGGTTGTTTAGGAGATTGTTTTATTGAATTTAAACTTAGAAATGATAGATAGCTCAAAACCTGAGTTCAATCCCCAGGAACTACACAGAGGAATAGGAGTTCAGACTCCCACACTTGTCCTCTGATCTCCACACTCATGCCATTACACACACAGAGGGAGGATAGGCAGAGGGAGGGAGACAGAGAAGGGGAGGGAGGGAGGGAAGGAGGCACGCAACACCAATTCATGTTTAAATTCACGGAAGTGCTTATGTCCTCTGTGAATTTTTGAACATATTTTTAATTGTTCTTCTGAGTTCTCTGCCTGAATTTCACCTAAGTTGTTCTCATCGAAGATCATTACTATGTAATGGCTAATCTTCAGAGGGACCAATCTTGGATTTTCTGTATTTTCTGTATTTTAACATTAGAACTTGCATATCTTTCATTGCTTATGGCTTTTAGTATGAGTTTATGACCTATCTATGTTGAGTGAGTGTTTGCGTCTCCAGTTGAGGTTGTTCCAGCTAAGCTTTTATGATCAACCAATTAAGGCTTGAAGTTCAATTTCAATTCACTCAGTGTTGACTCTTGTGTGGAGTACCTAAGGTGCTTGTAGTTTATCTGGAAATTGTGTTACTTCTGAAATCATTAGAAGGAATGTTGCATGAGCTAGTCCAGATGAAATGGGTAGGTTGCCTGGTTGACAGGGCGTGCCATTAGACCTACAGAGCAGACTGATACTCTAGGCAGGTGCTTAGATATGAGAACTTGGGGGTTCAGGAGTGATGTCCTCTCACCTGAGGAAGAGATGGATACCTGGCAGATCCTGAGACAGCAGAGGGTGTGGTGCAGAAGAAGAGTCGAGTGTCAGAGCAAGGAACAATTCCTTATAGGCTCTATTATACTAAGACTGGGATTCTGGAATAAGTCAAATCTTTGACTTCTGACATGGGAACTGTATTCTGTAAGAGTCCTGAGGTGCTAGGTGTTAGGATTCCAAAGAGTGGTCAATGTGGTTTTGCAAACAGAGTAGCAATTTCTACTCAATTACTGAGGTACTGCAGATAGGATGGCTGGATGGCTGGAAATATGGCCTCTGACTAGGGAGGCAGGTAGTGCTCAAGCACCTGAGATGCTGTGGGTGAGTGTCACAAAGATGCTGCGGTGCTGAGATGCTACAGAGAAGAGATGTGACCTCTGACCTGGGGAGGTGAGCAACACTCACGTTCTGAGGCAACGGGAAGTGGGCTCCATGTGGGTCCTCAGAGGCTGAGAGTCTGGGTGCTGGAGAGTAGGACCTGTCAACATTTACTTATTTCTATGCACAATTTTTCCTTATTTTTGATAATTTTGTAATTATATACAGTAAAAAATGTACATAACATAATTACTAAATATTCAATTGTTTTTATTTCTTTATAAGGGGCTTCAGTTTTCTTCTGTTAAAAAAAAAATACCACTGGTACCTGAAAACTAGTCATTAGCCTATATCTTTTTTTTACTATATCTTTTCTGAGTGTATTAGTTCAAACATTTTAGGTATGCCCTTCGTGTTTTTTATATTAAAGATCTTTAATTGGTACACTGGGCCAATATAACTTCTTTCTTTGCATTTTTTTTATGAATTTTAAGTTTTTCCTTTGGCGATTTCATATATTTATATACAGAAATTTGGTCATTCGCAAAAGCCTTTTCCTTCCCTCTGTCATTATCTTCTCTCTGAAGTTGAAACAAGCAAGCTATATCTTACTTTCTTATCCTGTTCTTGGAACCAATAGAGTTGAATTTTAGTAGCTCACATGGCATGAGTAGAAAGCTACCTACTGGAACACAGGTAACTTACAAGTGGATACATCACTGAACAAAATGGCACCCACCTGCTCCAGGATGCATTAACTGCCTGTAGTTCCTAAGTGAAGAGTGGGGACTCATGAGCTCCTCCCCCTCCACAATATGAAATGATGACAGGCAAATCTACTGCAGATCATGTGGAACTTTCCTGCAGAGAGCACATGAACACGATCGCTAGGTTATGCAATAGCTTTATCCATAAAACATTGATTCACATTTTTTATACAAATTTGCAGTTGTTTAAATGATTCTGACACCCATAGACCCATATGTTTGAATACTTAGGCTCCATTTGGATGAATATTTGGGAATGATTAAAATAGGTGTGTCACCACAGGTGGACTGTGGTTTCAAAATCTCTCATCATTCCCTCCCCCACCATCTCTGCCTCCTTCTTACTGATCAGATAGATGTAAAACTCTCAGCTACTCTTATCAACATGTCTTTGCTCCACCATAATAAATTCTAAACCTCTGAAACTATGAGCCCAAAATAAACACTTTTTCAGATAAGTTTCCTTGGTCATAATGTCTTGTCAAAGCAAAAGGAAAAACGAAGACAGAAATTGATACCAAGGAATGGACCATCACTGAGATAGGCTTCACCTTGTGGGGTTGTGTCTTTGTTGTTGTTGTTGTTGTTGCTGTTGTAGTTATTGTTGCTGTTGTTGCTGTTTTGAGGAATGTGAGCAATGTGATTGTGGATTAGGAAGGTAAATGAATGCTGTAAAGGTGGCCATTCCAGTAGGAACCCGGAAGACAATAGTGCTGAGAATAAAAAGTTTCCCGGGGAACAACATTAGCTACTAGACCAGAGACCATGCCTGTGAATGGTCTTGGCAAAGAATGCGGCTGCTTTATGACTTTGTTCTGAGAATCTGCCTAATGCTAAACTGAATAGTAATAGAATGATTTCCTTAGTGGAGGAAATTTCAATACAGTACAATACTGACTCTGCCATATGGCTATTAGAAGCCATTATTACGCAGGTCTATAATGAAAACTAACTAGCAAAGAACAAGGAAATACAAAATGTACACTTTAAGGAGAAACTGAAATAAGGAGAAACCTGTTGTGAAATGGAAGAAATGGAGAGGTGTCCTCAGGCCAGGACCCCACCCAACTAATCTTCCAACTTGTAGAAGGAAAGGCCTGAGGAATAGTATTCTAAAAAAAACTGCACATGGTATTTAATGAGCCAGAATCCACCCCAAAATGGCATTCAGTCTGGGCAGTGTTGTCCACATGCTTTGCCTTTACAGTCATGAAGAATATGTAAGTGAAGGGTTTGTACTATCTTTCTCTACAGTTAATGAGAGGCACGAAGGCCAAGCAGGAGCCGCTGCATGGAGGTCCCAGATGTCATTGTGTGAAGCTGTGGAAATGAAGCTGTTATTGTGTTAGAGTCTCCAAGATGTTGGAGATGACAAAGTCATGAGATATCTGCCATGGAGAGCAGCAAATAGAGAGTGTAACCAGCGCAGGAGAGAGAGAAGTATCTTGAAGGCAGCAAATCCAGAAGGGAGGAGTCATCTTAGCCCTCTAACATCTGACATGGATCTACAGGATTTGAAGTTTGCCCTGCTGGGTTTTGGTCTTGCTTTCGTCCAGTATTTCTTCACTCGACTCCCATCTCTCTTTTGGAATGGTAATGTATATCCCATGGCATTGTATGTTGAAAGTATGTAATTTGATTTTAATTTTACAGGATGCTACAGGTAAGGTATTGCCTAGAATCTCTGAAGAGAATGTTACTACTGCAAGGCTCTGGGTGGCTTTTCAAGTTGAAGTAATGCATTTTGCACTATGTTATGGCCATAAACTTATAGAGGCTATGGATGGAATGTGATAGTTTGATTTAAAATGCTCCAATAGTCTTATATGTTTGAATATCCCCAGGTGGTAGAACCATTTGGGAAGAATTAGGAGGTGTGAGCTTGTTTGGAGAAAGTGTGTCACCAGGAGTCAGTGTGGCAGTTTCAAAAGCTTCTCATCATTCCAAGTCTTTCTTTCTTTCTCTCTCTCTCTCTCTCTCTCTCTCTCTCTCTCTCTCTCTCTCTCTCTATCTATCTATCTCAGTCTCTCTCTCTCCCTCTCTCTCTCCCTCCCTCCATCTCTCTGTCTCTCTCTCTCTCTCTCTCTCTCTCTCTCTCTCTCTCTTTCTTTCTCCTTTCTCCCTCTAACCACGTTACTGAAAGACTTGTATGATATAAAATACAAAAATACTGAGGTAACTCTAATCAAACAAGGGAAAGGCTTGTGTGATATAAAAAGACATTGAAGAAAGAAATTAAAGAAAATATCAAGGAAATATATCCCAGCAGAAGATGGCAAGCACAAAATGCACTCAATGGCATCCATGAAGGTTCTTTGTCCCGTGTTTTGTTGGGTTGTTTTTAATACCTTAAGATTCCATTGTGTGTATATTGAGGCTTTTGGCTTTGTGTTTTTATGACATTCCTGGGTGTGTGAATTTTTATGCACCTGCGTCTGTAAGTGTATATTATACTTTATCTTGGCTCTTTTTCTTCTATTTGATTTATATTATTCCAATTTGTTTCTTTTTGTTTTCTCTTAATTTATTTTGTTATTATTCTTAAGGTGACTATTTGTTTTCTAAAGAGAGAAAGAAAGGGTAAGGATCTGGATGGAGGGGAGGTGGAGAGAATCTTGAAGGAGTTGGGGGAGGGGAAATTATAATCACAATATATTTTATGATAAATGTATTTTAATAAAAGAAAAATAGAAAAATAGAAGCAAGAAAGAATATATGGATTAAAATATTTGATATTGTGAATTAATGTGGTAGGGAATTTTATTCATCTAAGCATAAAAATATTAGCAAAATATATTATAAAAATACTAGTAACAAATAAAAATGTGAACTGTCCAGTCAAACAATAAGAATTTTTCAAGGTAATCTTGCAAAATAAGAAGTGAGATTGTGACCAACCAGATCAGTTTCACCAAGTTTATCTCATAGAAATACAGAAACATGGTGACTAGTTAGCAGAGGCTAGGCCAGTGGAATCATGGATGTTTGCCAGATACAACCTTCCAATTACAAAATAACAAGTTTCATGAGTATCTTGAAAAAAATCTAATTAGTAGAATTAAGGGTCTTACCAAAAAATTAATAACGAGATTAGGCAATTTATGTGTTACTTTTCTGTATTTAACCAATTTATGATGTAAGGTATTATTTAACATAATCTTGCACACATTAAACACAACAATTTTATCTTTTAATTCAAATTATATTAATATAAAATTACAAAGAACAATAAGGACTTATTTTCTGACAAAACATTGTGAACAACAAATATATACACTTTCAGTCTCCAAAATTCCACATACATGTCAAAGAGAAATAATCTCTAGGATCCACTTCCCCATGCAAGTTAATAATTCCTGACAGGACTCCCTGTAACTTTTGAAATAAGCTCCCTTTAGAAGAAAGATCTATCTCTCCCTCGTAATGCCCACATGGATACAAAACTCTCTGAAATCTTCTTTTATTTCCTTGGGGGAATGAAGAGTGTTGGGACCTGGAAAGCAATTGATCAATATAGTTAATGAGGAGCTCTGATAATTAAATTATTTACATGATAGAAACTTCAACCATGCCATTGTCCCTCACCTGTATTTATATAATCTAGTTTCCATAAAAATCCATGTGGGCTTCCTAGGAATAGGTCACAGAAATAGGAAGCTTCAGTGATAGATGTCTCAGAGAATCGGTACATCCTGTTCAGAACTGTGGATTTAAAGGTAAATGATAATTAATAATAATAATTTCAAAATGATCTTTCTCCCCAAAATAATGACAATGAAAATGTGCCAAAATCACAGTGTCTTTGAAGAGGAACTCTGTATTCCGAAGTTATGTTACTTTTCAAAGATTGGGCTCTTTCTCTGCTTTATTCTATTTCTTTTTCTTGCTCTCTAGAACTTGGAGGCTCATCCCAGAAAGAGTAATTTTTCTCAGGAACAGTTGGCCAACACAAAATGAGTCTGAATGCACAAGGTGTGTGTGTGTGTGTGTGTGTGTGTGTGTGTGTGTGTGTGTGTGTGTTCACTTTCTGTTTTGATTGGGTTTTGCTGTTTGTTTTTATCTTACTGGTTCTCTATTTTTAAGTTTGTCTGTTTTGATTTGTGATTTGGGGTTTTGGAGTTTTGTTAGAGTAGGAGAGATTTTAAAAGAGAAAGAAAGAGGATAAGCATGAAATTGGATGGGTAGGGAGGTAGGCAGAATCTTGAAGGAGTTATAGTAGGAGAAAGAGTATAATAAAAAAAATTGAACGAAAAAAAAACTACAGGCAACGAGAGAATGCTGAAAGCAGGAGAAATAGTCTTCCCCGGGAATGAATACTCCAATTGACTATCCAATCCCTAATGATCAGCACTGAAAACATATACATTCACGTAACATTATAGAGACTAAATAAATTGTATTTATGTATTAGAAATAAAAACGTACGTGTGTATATAACAACAATTAATGAAAAAGAGGCCATGAATTTGAAAAGGAACAAGGACAGTTATATAGGAGGGTATCCAAGAAGGAGCGTGATGAGAAACCTGATGTAACTGTGTTATAATCTCAAAAATTAAAATAAATTTAAACACAAGACTTTCACCATTTTTCTTTTTGTTTGTTTTTCTTTTCCCTTTTTGTGTTTTGTTTGTTTTTCAAGGCAGGGTTTCTCTTTTGTAACCTGGCTGTCCTGGAACTCACTCTGTGGACCTTGTACTCACAGAGATCACCTGCTTCTGTCTCCCAAGTGCTGGGAGGTAGCGCCTGGCCCATGTTTTCTTTTTTGAAAAGAGTAATTTCCTATAGTTTCCAACTCTTCTTCAGTTTTTTCTTGCAATTGTACTTTCCTTCCAGACATTCTGCATCCAATTACTTACTCATTAACTACTCATCAAAAATCTGTTATGCACCAGGTAAGGTCAATTTTGTCACACTTGATTTTTCTGTTATGTTACCTAAGTTTCTTACTGAATTACTTGAATTACAATATCGCTTGTAACTTCTTATTCCAGGCCGCGGGATCTTCAACCAAGACCCCAGGAGAAGGCATGGGAATGGGATATGGGCAGGGGCGCGAGGAGTGAAAGACAGACAATCGATTTATTGAACGCATAGTACCAGTATTTATACAATTTTTGAAGTGGGGAGAAGAGCGGGGAATGCATAAGCAGGTATCTATGGTAACCTTGTCGGGCATGGGACTAGTCTGGTCTATCCAGTATTCCTAGGTAGTGTTAGAATGTCCCAGAGGGAGTGATAAGGAAGTGCATGGAGCTGTGAGATTCTCTCTAGGGCTTCCTGTGTAATCTACAAGGGTGGAAACGTGGAATGAGGAAGCAAAAAGGGTGTTAGGGCTAGGGTTAGGGTTAGGGTTAGGGTTAGGGCTAGGGTTAGGGTTAGGGTTAGGGTTAGGGTTAGGGTTAGGGTTAGGGTTAGGGTTAGGGTTAGGGTTAGGCCTAGGGTTAGGGTTAGGGTTAGGGTTAGGGTTAGGGTTAGGGTTAGGGTTAGGGTTAGGGTTAGGGTTAGGGTTCGGGCTATCTGACCTTGTCCATACTCTGTCCATTAAGACCAGAGCAGAAACTGATCTTTTGAAAAGGTGGATGCTTTGTGTTTCACGTCAGCGTCCAGGGGTCCGCTTACTACAACTTCTAGCTGCAATTATTGTGTCACTTTAGCATCCCAAGTCACATTTACTACAATTAATTATTCATAAGGCTCAACACTCAGTGAAATTCTCTTTTTCATATAAATACTCCAATCCCTTTGTTTTAGAATAATCTTTTAAATGTTCAGAAAAATACATGAATGAAGCTGGAGAGACCAAACTAACATGTGGACTTTCCACAGATACACTAGTGTTTTAATACATTTTTGACTGTGGTTTGAAAACAATCATTACTTATTGGATTAGGAAATTGGGGCCACATTATTTTTATTTATCCTGCAAGAACACATGTGGCATTCTCTGAGTAAAGGAGCATAGATTCACTGATCAAAAATATTGTACTCATTGAAAATAATGGTTGTATTTATAATAATCAGAATTCAATCTTTGATGGATGCTCTCCTTTAAACAGGTACTATTAAAAAGCCATATGATACAGAATTATTATCATACTCAGTAGAAAGGTTCACATTTTTTGAAGTTCCAATTGCATCTGACAGGAACCACAGTACAATAAATGAAATGTAATCTCATTTGATTTCTCCTTTCAAACCTATCATGTAGTAAATATCAAGATGTAAAATTATTTGTATCTAAGTGTTTTTAAGTAACTAACTCAGGGTCACATGAATGGTAACTTCGTGAACCAAAATTTTCCTACTAAGAATTTGAGCTGAGAATTAAATTTTTAAACCAAACCCCATTCTGACCTTTGGAAGAATTTTATATCCAAAATACGTATTATGAAAGAGAACAGTAATATTAATAAATGATATTATTTAGAGATATTTTTACACTACCAAGCCATTTTATAACCCAGAATAAATCTAAGAGTACTAATATTTATAGAGGAAATAAGGTTTTGTTAGTTAATTGTTAGAATATTAAGTGTAAACTCAGAAAATAAATATGAATTGAGTTAAAATACATATTTTATGTATTATAAAACTTAAGAAACAAGGAAATGTTATGGTTGTTGAGGAACATATGAAATTTCTTACGACCATCCTATAGTTAATGCATATAGCCAAATTAAGACAGAATTTAAATAATTGAGCATATAAAAGTGAAAGAGATTTCTGATAAATAAAATAAAAAACTTGAAACACTATGCGTATTTAAAGTGAAATGAGATTACTCTTGTCTAAGGACATCAGGGTGAGAGGAAAGATCACAAAGAATCAGGAACATCCATTTAAAGATGAGAGTGGGAAGTCATACGGTACTAAAGAAAATATGGAAGTTTTCTAAACACTTGCTTCTTTGTTAAGGAGAAAAGCCTCTGGAATGGGAAGGAAAACCACACAGAAGCATCACAATTCCTCCTACTTGGCCTCTCAGATGATCCTAACCTGCAGTCTTTTCTCTTCGGGATGTTCTTATTTCTGTATCTGGCCATAGTCCTCGGGAACTTGCTCATCATCCTGGCTGTCACCTCTGATTCCCACCTCCACACCCCCATGTACTTCTTCCTCTCCAACCTGTCCTTTATAGACATCTGTTTAGCCTCTACCGCTGTACCAAAGATGTTGGTGAACATTCAGACAAAGAACAAACATATCTCCTACATACTGTGCCTCAGTCAAGTCTATTTTTTTATGGTCTTTGAAGGAATGGATAATTTCCTACTGAGCGTAATGGCCTTTGATCGCTTTGTGGCCATCTGTCACCCCTTAAACTACACTGTCATCATGAACCCTCAATTTTGTGGCCTCCTTCTTCTAAAATGTTGGATCATTATTTTATCAGTCTCCCTGCTTCATACTCTATTAATACTGCGACTAACCTTCTCCATGGGCACTGAGGTCCAACATATCTTCTGTGAACTAGCTCAGGTTCTCAGGGTAGCAAGCTCTGATACTCTCATCAATAATATCTTCTTGTATGTGATGACTGCCTTGTTCTGTCTGTTTCCCATCGCAGGCATCCTCTTCTCTTACTTTCAGACTGTCTCCTCCTTATTGAGGATGCCTTCTGCAGTAAACAAGTATAAAGCCTTTTCTACCTGTGGGTCTCACCTCTGTGGGGTCTGCTTGTTCTATGGGACGGGCCTGGGGGTTTACCTCAGTTCTGCTGTGACCTACTCTTCTTACAGAAGCACCGTGGCCTCAGTGATGTACACTGTGGTCACCCCCATGCTCAACCACTTCATCTACAGCCTGAGAAACAAAGATGTGAAGGGGGCTCTGATAAGAATCCTTAGAGCAGGCTCTTATTACGGATGGATCAATGACCAAAGAACTAAGTAAACACTGCCACTCTTGAGACAAATGTTGTGGATTTTAATATCCTAATTATCTACTCAAAAACGATTGTTGTTTCATTTTTATTGCAAAGCACCATTATGTGTGTTGGCTTTATCCACTTCCCCGGTAACCTTTGTAGTACAGGTTGTTTTGGAGATTGATTGAATTTAAACTTAGAAATAATAGATAGCTCAAAACCTGAGTTCAATTCCCAGGAACTACACAGAGGAATAAGGGTTCAGACTCCCACACATGTCCTCTAATCTCCACACTCATGCTATTACACACACACAGGGGGAATAGGCAGAGGGAGGGAGACAAAGAAGGGGAGGGAGGGAGGAAAGGAGGCATGCAATACCAATTCATGTTTAAATTCACAGAAGTGCTTATGTCCTCTGTGAATTTATGAACATATTTATAATTGTTCTTCTGAGTTCTCTGCCTGAATTTCACCTAAGTTTTTCTTCTCGAAGATCATTACTATGTAATGGCTAATCTTCAGAGGGAAAAATCTTGGATTTTCTGATTTTCTGTATTTTAACATTAGAACTTGCATATCTTTCATTGCTTATGGCTTTTAGTATGAGTTTATGACCTATCTACGTTGAGTGAGTGTTTGCATCTCCAGTTGAGGTTGTTCCAGCTAAGCAGTTATGATCAACCAAGTAAAGGCTTGAAGTTCAATTTCAATTCACTCAGTGTTGACTCTTGTGTGGAGTACCTAAGGTGTTTGTAGTTTATCTGGAAATTGTGTTACTTCTGAAATCATAAGAAGGAATGTTGCATGAGCTAGTCCAGATGAAATGGGTAGGTTGCCTGGTTGACAGGGCATGCCATTAGACCTACAGAGCAGACTGATACTCTACGAAGGTGCTTAGATATGAGAACTTGGAGGTTCAGGAGTGATGTCCTCTCACCTGAGGAAGAGATGGATACCTGGCAGATCCTGAGACAATGGAGGTTGTGGTGCAGAAGAAGAGTGGAGTGTCAGAGGCAAGGAAGAATTCCTTATAGGTTCTCTTACACTAAGATTGGGATTCTGGAATAAGTCAAAACTTTGACTTCTGACATGGGAACTGTATTCTGAAAGAGTCCTGAGGTGCTAGGTGTTAAAATTCCAAAAAGTGGGCAATGTGGTTTTGCAAACAGAGTAGCAATTTCTACCAATTACTGAGGTACTGCAGATAGGGTGGCTGGATTCTTGAAATATGGCCTCTGACCAGGGAGGCAGGTAGTGCTCAAGCACCTGAGATGCTGTGGGTGAGTGTCACAAAGATGCTGCGGTGCTGAGATGCTACAGAGAAGAGATGTGACCTCTGACTTGAGAAGGGAGCAACACTCATGTTCTGAGGCAACGTGAAGTGGGCTCCATGTGGGTCCTCAGAGGCTGAGAGTCTGGGTGCTGGAGAGTAGGACCTGTCAACATTTACTTATTTCTATGCACAATTTTTCCTTATTTTTGATAATTCTGTAATTATATACAATAAAACATGTACATAACATAATTACTAAATATTCAATTGTTTTTATTTCTTTATAAGGGGCTTCAATTTTCTTCTGTTAAAAAAAAACCACTGGTACCTGAAAACTAGTCATTAGCCTATATCTTTTTTTTACTATATCTTTTCTGAGTGTATTAGTTCAAACATTTTAGGTATGCCCTTCGTGTTTTTTATATTGAAGATCTTTAATTGGTACACTCGGCCAATATAACTTCTTTCTTTGCATTTTTTTCATGAATTTAAGTTTTTCCTTTGGCGATTTCATATATTTATATACAGAAATTTGGTCATTCGCAAAAGCCTTTTCCTTCCCTCTGTCATTATCTTCTCTCTGAAGTTGAAACAAGCAAGCTATATCTTACTTTCTTATCCTGTTCTTGGAACCAATAGAGTTGAATTTTAGTAGCTCACATGGCATGAATAGAAAGTTATCTACTGGAACACAGGTAACTTACAAGTGGATACATCACTGAACAAAATGACACCCACCTGCTGCAGGATGATTAACTGCCTGTAGTTCCTAAGTGAAGAGTGGGGACTCATGAGCTCCTCCCCCTCCACAATATAAAATGATGACAGGCAAAATCTACTGCAGATCATGTGGAACTTTCCTGCAGAGAGCACATGAACACGATCGCTAGGTTATGCAATAGCTTTATCCATAAAACATTGATTCACATTTTTTATACAAACTTTGCAGTTGTTTAAATGATTCTGACACCCATAGACCCATATGTTTGAATACTTAGGCTCCATTTGGATGAATATTTGGGAATGATTAGAAATAGGTGTGTCACTACAGGTGGACTGTGGTTTCAAAAACTCTCATCATTGCCTCCCCTACCAGCTCTGCCTCCTTCTTACTGATCAGATAGATGTAAAACTCTCAGCTACTCTTATCAACATGTCTTTGCTCCACCATAATAAATTCTAAACCTCTGAAACTATAAGCCCAAAATAAACACTTTTTCAGATAAGTTTCCTTGGTCATAATGTCTTGTCAAAGCAAAAGGAAAAACGAAGACAGAAATTGATACCAAGGAATGGACCATCACTGAGATAGGCTTCACCTTGTGGGGTTGTGTCTTTGTTGTTGTTGTTGTTGTTGCTGTTGTAGTTATTGTTGCTGTTGTTGCTGTTTTGAGGAATGTGAGCAATGTGATTGTGGATTAGGAAGGTAAATGAATGCTGTAAAGGTGGCCATTCCAGTAGGAACCCGGAAGACAATAGTGCTGAGAATAAAAAGTTTCCCGGGGAACAACATTAGCTACTAGACCAGAGACCATGCCTGTGAATGGTCTTGGCAAAGAATGCGGCTGCTTTATGACTTTGTTCTGAGAATCTGCCTAATGCTAAACTGAATAGTAATAGAATGATTTCCTTAGTGGAGGAAATTTCAATACAGTACAATACTGACTCTGCCATATGGCTATTAGAAGCCATTATTACGCAGGTCTATAATGAAAACTAACTAGCAAAGAACAAGGAAATACAAAATGTACACTTTAAGGAGAAACTGAAATAAGGAGAAACCTGTTGTGAAATGGAAGAAATGGAGAGGTGTCCTCAGGCCAGGACCCCACCCAACTAATCTTCCAACTTGTAGAAGGAAAGGCCTGAGGAATAGTATTCTAAAAAAAAACTGCACATGGTATTTAATGAGCCAGAATCCACCCCAAAATGGCATTCAGTCTGGGCAGTGTTGTCCACATGCTTTGCCTTTACAGTCATGAAGAATACGTAAGTAAAGGGGTTGGAGTATCTTTCTCTACAGTTAATGAGAGGCACGAAGGCCAAGCAGGAGCCGCTGTATGGAGGTCCCAGATGTCATTGAGTGAAGCTGTGGAAATGAAGCTGTTATTGTGTTAGAGTCTCCAAGATGTTGGAGATGACAAAGTCATGAGATATCTGCCATGGAGAGCAGCAAATAGAGAGTGTAACCAGCGCAGGAGAGAGAGAAGTATCTTGAAGGCAGCAAATCCAGAAGGGAGGAGTCATCTTAGCCCTCTAACATCGGACATGGATCTACAGGATTTGAAGTTTGCCCTGCTGGGTTTTGGTCTTGCTTTGGCCCAGTATGTCCTCACAAGACTCCCATCTCTCTTTTTGAATGGTAATATATATCCTGTGGCATTGTATGTTGAAAGTATGTAATTTGAATTTAATTTTACAGTATGCTACACGTACAGTTTTGCCTTCAATCTCAGAAGAGAATGTTACTACTGCAAGGCTATGGGGGGGCTTTTCAAGTTGAAGTAATGCATTTTGCACTATGTTATGGCCATAAACTTATAGAGGCTATGGATGGAATGTGATAGTTTCAATTAAAATGTTCCCCGTAGTCTTATATGTTTGACTATCCCCAGTTGGTAGAACCATTTGAGAAGAATTAGGAGATGTGGGCTTGTTTGGAGAAAGTGTGTCACCAGGAGTCCGCATTGCAGTTTCAAAAGCTTCTTATCATTCCAAGTATTCTCTCTCTCTCTCTCTCTCTCTCTCTCTCTCTCTCTCTCTCTCTCTCTCCCTCTCTCTCTCTCTCCCTCTCTCAATATCTCTGTCTCTCTCTCTCTCTCTCTCTCTCTCTCACACACACACACACACACACACACACACACGTGTGTGTGTATCTATCTGTCTGTCTCCTACTTACTGATTAAGATGTAAGCTCTCAGCTGTTACTCTGAACATGTCTTTGTTCCAACATCATGGATTCTAAACTTCTGAAAGTGTAAGCACTAAATAAACTCTTCTATAAGTCTCCTTGGTCATTGTGTCTTCTCACAGCAAAGAAAAGAACAAAGACATCCCATTTCTAACATTCTTTCTGCCCTCTCCTTCAAAATGTTACCTAAACCTTGGAGTAGATAATATAGAAGACCTGTTTATGTTCAGATTCTCAAAAGTCACTATTCTCAGCACTGTGAAAGGATTTTAGTTTCTGCATTAGCCACAAGAAGCGTTTCTGCCAAAGAATAAGAGCAGTACCCATCTATGGGGATAAATGTAAGTATAAGAAGGCAGTTTGACACCATGACTATTTAGCCAAGCAACAGTCATAAGTTGCCTCTAGTGCACATGCTTTCCATAGTCATAGGTTCTTGGCCATTTTATAGTACAATTCATGAGTTCTTTCCTTTGGAATAGGCCAGTTGGTTAGTGTCCGAGTTAAGATTCTATTGCTGTGAAAAAAACACCAAACCCCTGGCAACTCTTATAAAGAAAATTATTTAATTGAGAATGTCTTACAGTTCAGAGGTTTTAGTCCATTGTTGACATGGCATCATGTCAACAAGACGAAACATGGTGCTGGAGAAGGAACCAAGGACTCTATATTCTGATTGGCAGGCAGAAAGAACAGAGAATGAGGCTAGGTCTGGCTTGAGCATCTGAAAACTCAAAGCCCACCCACAGTTTGACACTTCCTCCAACAAGGCCACAACTCTTAATAATGCCACTCCCTATGACCTATGGGGGCCATTTTTATTCAAACCAATTAATTCTACTCCCTGTTCCCCATAGGCTTATACCCATTTCATAAAGCAAAACTGCATTCAGTCCAACTTCAAAAGACCCGATCCACAGTCTTTCAAAATCTCCACACGGTTTAGAAGTGTAAAGTCTCTTCTGAGACTCATGGTAATCTCTTAAATGTAATTCCATATAAAGACAAAGTCAAAAAGCAGATCATATGCTTCCAACATACAATGGCACAGAATAAGCATTACCATTCCAAAGGGGAGGAACTGGAACCTAATGAAGAAATGTTCAACCAAAGCAAGACAAAACCCAGCACAACAAGCTCCAAACTGTGCAGCACTATGTCTGATGTCAAGTGCTCTTCAGATCATCAGCTCCTTTCATCTATGTTGACTGTAATACTCTTCTCTCTCTTGGGTACGTTCCACTCAGTCTGCAGCTTTCCTCAGGAAATATCCCAGGATTCTACCATCTCCGACATCGTCAGATCTCTAAGGTAGTCCAGTTTTCACCTTCACAGCTTTACACAAAAGCCTCTCTGGGTCTCCAGGAAGGGACATCCCTGCCACCTGCCTGTCTTCATCAGCTTTCCTTACTGCAGGGAGATTCTATGACCCCTTTCTTGCATCCTTGACTGGAAATCCAGAACCAAATGGCTAAAACTTCCAAGTTCTGCTGCTTCCCGGGGCTGGAACAAAGTCCCCTTATTCAAATATGTTTTCACCAGCTTTCTATTTTTCAAAGGTTTCTTTTACTGCCTAAACTTGGCTGTCATGGAGATTGCTCTATAGACCAGGCTGGGCTTGAACTCAGAGATCCACCTGACTCTGCCTCCCAAGTCATGAGATTAATGGCAATGCACCACCACACCTAGCCCTAAGCTTGTCTTTAATTCCTTTTCTCTTTTCATTAATTCTTTTCACAAGTTGTAAGCTTATCTGAATGGGATTTTGCACTGCTTAGATGGATTCTACCCTCTTTTAAAACAGTTATTATATTATATTTTTAAATAAACATAAAATACAAGGTTCCCATTGGGCTTAGTCATCCATCCTTAGTTATGATTAACCTTTCCTTCCATTCTCTCTTCTCCCTCATCCTTTCATTCACATATACTGTTAAGCCAATCCAGTAGCAGTATTTCTCTCTATACTTTCATGTCAACTGTGTTTAATTATCCCTCTTCCCTTAAGACCACTTTTAACTCACTTTTAACTCTAGAATTCCTCCTAGATTCATGACCTCTACTGTGTTGGGGGGTGGGTGTCTCTGCAAACATCATGGCCGGCAGAGTAATGATCCATGTGAGGCAAGAAGGAAGTCCAGTTCAAAGTGATTCAGTAGCCAGTGTGGTTTCAAACTTTTAGGGTCTGACACCAGGAAGTTTATTTTAGGCATATTTAAGCACAGCAAATTTTTATTTTAAAAAAAGTTTCCTGTTGATAATTAACTCAATGCCATGTGTACAACAAAGCTTAAACATGATTACTTTGAAATTCTATGCAAAGTACATGTGTACATGTACATGTACACAAAGTACATCTTCCATAAAGATGTTTCTATTAATTGAGAAACAATGCTCGAGATAATGGTCTAGGGGGATGACTGAGATACACATTAAGAGTCTGGCAGAGCCAAATGTGGCCTTGCCAAACAGATAGCACAGAGATTACCAGGCTAGTGGCCACATCACAGCCATTCCCAGCCTGCTGGGTGGAAAATAGGGCATACAATTATTTATTTGAAGAGACAACACTGCTTGTTTAACAGTCCTGATTTCCCAAGTGCTTATCTGTGAGCACAAGGACCTCTTGCCTTCTACACTCTACAAACACTCCAAGTTAAAGACACTAGTAAAAAAAAACCAACACTAGAATCTACATATGAGAGAAATAATGCAACATTTCTTTATTTGGGTCTGGGTTACCCTACAGAGTATAACATTCTCCAGTTCCACATATTAGCCTGCAAACTTCATAACATCATTTCTTGTTAGACCTAAATAGAATTCTATCATGTATATGTACAATTCCATTATCCATTCTTCAGATGACACACATCTTGATTAGTTTTATTTCTTGTTTTTGTGACTCATAATAGAATGTCTAGGTATACCATGGCACTCTACACAGACGCATGAGGGAATAGTAGGCATGCAGTGACCCAAGGTATGGCACCCAGAAAGGGGAGCCAATACACATTGTGGTAAGGGTTGGATTGGACCTGCAGTAACTCAGAATAGGGTGTTCAGGTGCCAGGATCCATACCACATGGTGGCAGAGGTGGGGGCTGCTCTATGTGGGGGTCAGCAAAGTGTCCCATCAGGCTGAATATAGACCAGTACAAGAGCTTCCTACAAGTGAGAAAGGGGCTATAAAACTCAATGCTTAATGGTTCACCAAGACCACACAAGCTTAACTTGATTAGTGCAATAGGTCTACTCATTTTCTCATCTACAAAGCAAACACCTACAAAGAACAACCTCAGGCATGAAAAGAACCACCCTATACCACTGAAGGAAAATATTTACCAATATTGTCCAAAAGGTCTCTGCCTTACGATATGTATGGATATAATTATTGTGTTGTCTGTTTACACATACTATTTAATTACATGGCATATTTTTCTTTTATTACTTCTTTTCTCTTAAGGGGTTTGTATTTAGTTTTCACTGGACTGATTAGCTATTTTTGTTGTTGTTTTGTTTTGTAATTGGTATGTCTTCATGTAACTATTGACATTTTTATATTAATTCTTAATCTGTTTCTTAACTTATAGCAGCAAAGTATATATTTGTGACCGTAGTGAGACACTTTGCCAAGAAGTGTTTTGTACTATTCAGTGTTGCTTATGGTTACATGCCACTTAGACTTCTAGGAACACCTACTACAAATGGCACCCGATATGGGGCAGGACAGCATGCCAGCTAATCCAACATGGAGACACAGAAGAAGAGAAATAAAATCCAAACCTCACAAAGTCTGGTAAAGTATGCTCAGGAAACTCCTCAAGGATAGAGATTATATATGTGTGAAAATAATGAGTAGAAGTCTCCTGAAAGAAGAGGAGAGAGAGAAAGAAATAAGTCAAGCCTCTATGAAGAGAAAAGACTATGAAATTAATAAATAAATGAGGAAAAAGAGCTCTTAGGTAAGAGCCTTGTCTCAGATAAATGTTTTGGATGAATTTTCATGGTGAAAACAGAGTTCAGCGGGAAGCAGGGAAAAGCAAGGTTCTAACTGCTTTTCCTGATCATGGAGCCAATGCTCCCTCCTGCTGCTTGCAGCATCCAGGACAAAGAAAAAGGAAACTAGAGCATACTGTTATACAAACTGAGTTTGCTGATGACTTTTAGAATGTGAAACCCAAGTGGGTCTTATGTTTGAGGTCTATGAAGAAGGGTGTATATTTACCCATGATGGTGAAGCAAAAGAACACCAAACTGCCAGAATGTTTCAGCCAGAAACTCTCCCCACTGGCTCAGGACACCCTAATGTTGTGGAAGCCATGGTTTAAAGCCAAAAGTCACTTAGTTAAACTGAAAATTTTTTTCCTGTGAACCTGTCCAGATACAATTGAGGTGAGGGGGTTCTGACAGGAAACATCTGCTATCATGATAAGAACTCCATCCCACAAGGGCACCTTCCTGCAGACAAAGTGACCAGTTATTTTTCCAGAAAACCAGACCCTATCTTAAAATCTGGAAAGTGTTTCCTCAGGGTCATCACACAGAAGCTGTCTTCCAGAACTGATTGAGGTTGTATCTCATGCTGGTAGCCAAGCTTGTGACTGTAAGAGTCACTCAGGTGTTACTGCTTTGGAAGTCATGAAGGGGTCTTTGGAAAGCAGCTGAGGCTTGACACTGTGAGAAGCTACGAGAGGCCACTGGCACAGCCTCAGTAGTTAGTTGAAGGCCCAGAATGAAGGGGCTATGCAGATAAGTTGAGGCTTGGCACCATGAAGAGAGCCCAGGAGAGGCTATTAGTGAAGGTGCAGCTTCAGTGGCAGTTGAAGGCCCAAATTGAAGGGTCATGTAAAGAAGTTGAGGCTTGGAACCATGAAGGGAGCCCAGGGTAGACTATTAATGAAAGTGCAACCCAGTTACAGCAGAAGACCACAGCGTTCTGAATATGCCAGTTCCATGGAATGACCACCAAGAACAGCAGAAACAATGGAGTAGAGCCAGCTGGAATCTGGAGTACAAGCTGTGTGTCCTATAGAGATCAGAGCCAAAGAAGTGATCCAAGCCCTTTGGAGGAGCCCAAGGTCATGAGTCAATTCCAGATGTTTGGACACTGATAATGTTTTTCTGCTGTCCAAAGCCGTTATGAAAAGCTTGATAAATGTTTGGTATCGTTTGGTCATGTGCATAAGAAGCTTCATAATTGTTCCTCTTTTAAATAGTTTTGCTAGTGTAGTGTTAAATTGTGTTGTAGAGATAAAGCAGTTGTTTTTTAATTATGGAGAAAAAGAGATTGTTGTGGAAGTTTATTTTTAGTTGTGTTTAAAATAATTGTTTTTGTTGTAGGAGCTGTAGGAAACAGGGATGCATAGGCCTGAGAATTTTGTATTGTCTGCTGATATTGGATTTTAGTGGGGGATGTTTGCTAGCTAGTGATCTGTACATGCCATCAGTAGAATACCTGAAGAGTTCTGAATCAATAAAAACACCTGAGCTCAGATGCTCAGGGTCCACTGTCTAGTATGACAGTGGCCATGTCAGTCGTTCCCTCCGCTGAGGTCTGGCAGAGTTTGCACCTGTGAATATGCCTCCTTGTCTTCTGTGCTGGGCTGCCACAGCAGTGTACTAATACAGCATATAGAACACAAAATAGAATGGACAAGAAAAGAAATTCCCCTCTGCACATAATAAGCAAAATATTAAATTTACAGAACAAAGAAAGAATAGTAAAAGCTGCAAGGGAAAAAGACAAAGTAACATAAAAACAGGCCTATTAGAATAATTCCTGACTTCTCAGTTGAGACTCTAACAGACAGAAGATTATGGACAGATACTTTACAAACTCTAATAAGTAATATGTGCCAGCCCAGACTACTACCCACAATATGAAACATGGGAAATATGGGAAAACATTTCATGATGAAACCAAATTTAAACAGTATCTATCTACAAATTCAGGTCTACAGAAGGCTCTAAAAGGAAAATTTCAACCTGAAGAGGTTAATCACCCCCAAGAAATAAATAGTCCCATATAAGGGGCATATAGGTCCTTGTGTTCAGAGATAAGGAATAGGGAAAGTAGGAATGTTAAACACACAGGATTGTCTATTCAAAGAGAGAAATGTTTTCTGCCCAGAAGGCAGGGAACAGATGTAGTTAGTAGCCTGGTGATCAGTGTGCTGTTGTTTGTCCAGGCCACACTGGCTCCTCCAGACCTTATCTTGAACTTGTTTATCTCAGTCAATCTACAACAAAATCTTCCTGCAAATCCTTATGAGCTTGTTTTGCCTCACTCAATCTACAGAACCCAACTTTACGGAAACCGTCACTTGCTCTTTACAAGAGTTTCAATGTAATTATGACTTAAGCTTTGTTTTTCACACAGGATGAGTTACTTATGACCTGGAAACTTTTTCCCAAAATGTACTGCTCTTGAAGAGGCCTAACATAAATGCCTCTATGTGAGACTCTGAAAGTTTGAACCAGACTGCTGAGTCATATTGATCTGGATTTCCTCCTTGCGACTTATGAATCAACACGCTGATGGCCATGGTATTTGCAGCCCCCCACAATACCAGAGCAGCAGATCAGAAGAGGGATAAAAGAAAGCACACACCACAACAACAAAATAATAGGGATCAACAAACAATTCTTATTAAATTCTCTCAACATCAATGGTCTCAGTTCCCCAATTAAAAAGGCACAGACTGTAGCCAGGTTGTGGTAGTGCATGCCTTTAATCCCAGCAGTCAGGATGCAGGCAGATCTCTGTGAGTTCAAGACCAGCCTGCTCTACAGAGTGAGTTCCAGGACAGCCAGAGTCACAGCAGGGAAACCCTGTCTCAGAAAACAACAACAACAACAAAACAAAAAGACACAGACTAACAAAATGAATGCAAACCAGCATGCATTCGTCCTTCTGCTACATCCAGGGAACATACTTTAGCATCAAGAATAGCTAACACCAAAGTGTTAAAGAATGGAAAAATATATTCCAAGCAAATGGACATAAAAAGCAAGCTGCCGTAGCCATTCTGATATCTAACAAAATAAAATTAAAACCAAAACTAATCAAAAGAGATAGGAAGGACACTACATTTTCATCAAAGGAAAAATCCATCAGGAGGACATTGCACTTCTTAACATTTATGCCACAAACACAAGGAGATTCAAGTTTGTAAAACAAACGCTACTACAGCTTAAATCACATATTTAAGTGTCGTGCACACTGACAGTGGGTGACTTCAATACTCCATTCTCATCAATGAACATGTCATCCAGACAAATCTAAACAGAAAAATGTTGGAAATAACTGGTATCATAAACCAAATAGACCTAACAGATATTTACAGAACATTTCACTTAAACACAAAATAATATGCTTTCTTTTCTATACCTCATGGAATGTTTTAACAAAATAAAACACATACTCACACACAAAACAGGTCTCAACAGACATAAGAAAATTGAAATAACACCTTGAATTCTATCTGACCACCACAAATTAAAGCTGGATATCAACAACAACAGAAATATAAGAAAGCTTTAACATTCATGGAAACCGAACAACTCACTACTGAATGAAAAATGGAATTTTCAAAATGTCAAGATGAAAATTAAGAAAGAGATTAAAGACTTCCTGAATAAACAACATGCCCCAACTTATGAGACACAGTGGAGGCAGTTCTAAAAGGCCAGTTTATAGCACTAAATAGCTCCATAAAATAATTACAAAGATCTCATACCAGTAATTTGACAGCATACCTGAAAATCCTAGAACAAAAAGAAGAAATAACATTAAAAAGAAATGGGCAAGCAGAAAATGATCAGACTCAATAACTAGAGTTTGAAATCAAATTTGATACTAAAATTTTTTAAAAAGAAACAAAAGAAATAAAATACTCAATGAAACAGAGTTGATTCTTTCAGAAACTCAAAATGAGTGACAGATACTATACTTTATAATATTGTAAAATCTAAACCAAATGGGTCGGTTTCTCCATATATAACACATGCTAAAGTTAAATCTAAACAGATATATAACAACTAGTGAAATAGAAGAACCACATGATCATTTCCTTAGATTCAAAAAAGACTTTTGACAAAACCAACATCCTTTCATGATAAAAGTCCTAGAGGAACTAGGGAACAAGAGACATATATCGACATATACAGGCAATTTACTACAAGTTCCTAACAAACATCAATTTTAATAGAGAGAACTCAAAGCAACTCCACTATAATCAGGAACAATACAAGGTTGTCAGCTAGCAATAAGACAGCTTTAGGAGATGAAGGGGATAAAAACCAGAAATGAATAAGTACTTTTATGATATGTTACAATATGATTATGATGAAATAGTATACATAAGTAACCCTTAAAGTTCCACTGGGAAACTTGTACAGCAGATAAACACTTTCAGCAAAGTAGATGGGTAAAAATTAACACATAGAATCAAAGAATAGAAAATCAAAGAATAGAAGAGAAAGTGGGGAAATAACCTTGAACTCCTTGGCACAGGAAAAGACTTTCTGAACAGAACATTGTAGTTGAACAGTTGGAAGAAGTTTTTGCTATTTTGGTTTCTTTGGAAATGCAAAATGGTATTTGGATTGGGTTTGTGTTCTCACCAGGTATGGTAGATGTATGAATTGGATTTGGAATTCTTGATGCAGGTGGCTATAATTTAGTTAGGTGCAGTCACTCTGGTACGTGTAGCTTGTTCTTGTGATTGTGTGTCATTTGGATTTATGGGAACTTTTGCTTAGCATATAAAAGGTTGAAACTCTGAGAGCCAAGATGGGTGTTGGTTGGTGGTTCATTGGTTGGGTTATCCTTGTAATATTAGTTGTTAGTCTGTTGATTCTTAGCAAAGGTCAGAGAGATTGAGTTTGCAGATAGTGAGCTTGGATGCTAGTCTGACTCAGTGTCAGCTAATCCTCCTTAAGCTTAGGACAGATTAAAAAAGGCTGTGAAGATTTCTACCTGTCTCTCATTCTATACCAAGGCCATCTGCAAAAGAGGTAAAAGTTTCTTTCTATCCTTCCTTTCTCTTTCCCTAAATTTAGGGTAAAAGATTGTAGTTAACAACCACATTATTCTGCTGATAATCAAACATGTTTTCCTGGAAGTTCCTCCTCTATGTACCTTCCTCTTGACACTCATGAGTTGAGATGCTTCTGTGCATCTTGTGACCAAAAATGGCAGGTACAATGCTCTGTACTTACTGGGAGCTCAAGCTCCATCCTCAAATGATATCGTGTCTCACAAGTGTTCCAGGGCAGACAATAATGGAAGGAGGAGGAGCATGGTGTCCTATGAGTGGGAACTAGTAAACTGTAGAGATGGAGGAAAAGGCTTAACATTGGTAACTAAATGACCTTGGAGGATCTATCTTGTAATTCCTGAGTTTAATCCATGCTTTTTCAATTTCTAATGACTTCTTAGAAATAATGGAAGAAGAAAAATAGAAAATGAATGTTTATGAAGATTTAGGGCTCCTCTCAGTTCATGAGCAGCTCATGTATAGTATTTGTTTCTTTCATGCTTTTATTTTTCTGATGCCTATGTGATTTTTATTGTCACTGTTTGTGGTGGCAAACCATTAGTGAGATGGACAATTAAGCGTATTAAGTATTGTTATAAGTCCATTGCACTGATATTTACAACCATCAATCTCCAGTACATTTTTGTCTTCACAAATTGATAATGTGTATACATTTTAAACTCCCCTTCCTCTGACTCCACAACTTTGCTAACTACTATTCTGTTGTGAAATGTAAGAAGGAATTAAAGTCATAAAAAATCCAAAACGAATGTGACTGCAGAGTTAGGATGAACAAGTCTAGAAGTTATGCTCTGTTGCATTTACCAACCCACATTCTAAATGGGCACCACTGTCCTTGAGATTACAGTGTTCTGCTGTGGAGTCTCCTCACTGCTTTTTTGATGTCCTTGTTCCTCAGGCTGTATATGAAGGGATTTAGCATAGGGGTGACCACAGTGTACATCAATGAGACCACCGCAGTGTTTCTGGGAGAATGTGACATAGCTGAACCAAGGTATACTCCAATGGCTGTTCCATAAAATAAGCAAACAACTGACAGGTGAGAGATACAAGTGGAGAAGGCTTTATACCTCCCAATTGATGATGGTATTCTCAGAATGGAGAAAACAATTTTATAGTAAGAGAAGAAAATTCCAGAGATAGGAAGAAACCCAGATATGGCACCAACAAAATACATGACTATGTTATTAATGAATGAGTCAAAGCAGGAAAGATTAAGGAGTTGTGCAGGGTCACAAAAGAAATTGGAAATTGCTATATCCTTGAAGTAGACAATTTGTAAGGCAATGAGGTTGTGTGCCTGGGAATCTACAAGACTAACCAAAAGAGATAGGAAAACTAAAAGGCCACAGAGGCGAGGATTCATGATGAGTGAGTAATGCAGAGGGTGACAGATAGCCACAAACCTATCATAGGCCATCACAGTCAGGAGCATACCATCCATACATCCAAAAAGGATCAAAAATGACATCTGTGTGAGGCATCCCACGTAGACGATCTCTTTGCTGTGAGTTTGGATGTTCACAATCATCTTTGGTACTGTGGTGGAGATGAAACAGATGTCAGCCAAGGACAGATTGCAGAGGAAGAAGTACATGGGTGTGTGGAGGTGATGGTCAGAGCTGACAGCCAGGATGATGAGCAGGTTCCCAAACACTGTGACCAGGTACATGGACAGGAACAGTCCAAAGAGGAAAGGCTGCAGCCCTGGATCATCAGAGACTCTCATAAGATGGAATTCTGAGATGTGTGTTAGGTTTTGTAGTTCTATAGTGTTTGAACAGCTTTTGAAAATGAAAAGAGGGTTAGTAAAAATGGTAGACGTTTACCAACACTAAACACTGTGTCTGTATTTTGGGTTAAAGCAACAGTCTTGTGAAATAATCAGGTGACTATACACCTTTGGCAATATTTCTGATTTGCTACAATCTCACCATTCTTTTTTTAACTTATCATCATCAATTTTATAACTTACCCTCATCGGTTATCCTCATCAATCCCTCTCTCACTCGTGAAGACAGCATTCTAACACCAACTAGTCCTTCCTACTTCTGTGCCTTTTTTGTGTAGGTCTTGTACATGTGGTCACAGCTGTTACATGTTCATGCATGTAATGGGCATGCCATATCCAGATAATAGCACTTCACAGCACTCCTATCATGCTCTAGTTTTTAACATTCTTTACATCTTCTCTTATTTGGTGCTCCCCAGATAATGGAGAATTTGAAATAGATGCCCTGCTTAGGGCTGAGCACTCGACAGTCATTTATTCTTAGCACTTGAACCAGTTGTGGATCTGAATTAACTCATGCACTGCAAAAAGAAGCTTCCCTGACCAAGGCTGTAAGCAGCACTAGCCTTAAGGCACAAAACTCAGATCCCGTTGAGTTTGCATTATTCATCTATTTCTACACTCACTGACATTACAGACATTCTTAGCAAGTTTGTACAAGACCAAAAACATTATATATACCAACCTTTGTTCACAAAATAACACTGAAATATATAATAGAAAAGAAATATTCTTTCCATGCTGAGAAAATGCAACTCTAACTAAAGGAAATTAAGATACTACCAAAAATACACTATGTTATTCTAAGATGATGTATGAATTGTCTTGACATGGACTATTTATAACAATTCTGTAAGACTAAAGATCATATTGTTGAGGTTCAAAATACTGTTGAAGCTCATAATACAGGTAATATTTTATTTTCCAGTTTAATTCTTGGAGTTTCCTAATTCTTTGATTTTCTATCCCTTCAATCTCTGAAAATAATGGCTTACACAAATTCATAGATTATCTTCAAGCAGCTTCTTACTCCCTGACCTTGACTCTGATAGACTCTTTGATATCCTTTGCCTACTAACAGGAGGGAGATAACAACAGGACTGAGAGCCAGTGTGGGAGGAGAGCAGACTCTGGGAGTTCCTAGAACACAATCCAGTTCTAAAAGTTAGCTCAGTTCTCAGAGCTAAATTTTTGCATGCTATTATCCTCCCCTCCCTCCCACCAGTCATGCTTTTTGATGACAAAGAAACAATGCTCCTGACAGTCCCTCTCCCTTCCACCAACCCCCTTAGCACTTACTGAACTAGGCTGTGTCTCTGAAGGGGCATTACCAAACTGCTTCTTTCCTGCCTAGTATTCACTGAAACCACCGGCTATATATTCGGGATTTGAAAACAAGACAGGCT
This sequence comes from Cricetomys ansorgei, assembly GCA_026225945.1. NCBI lineage: Eukaryota > Metazoa > Chordata > Mammalia > Rodentia > Nesomyidae > Cricetomys > Cricetomys ansorgei. The sequence goes on from JAMJFZ010003165.1 coordinate 41,292, forward strand.
CAAGTTAATGAAGATGTCTAAATTGAAGCTGGCAAAGTACAGGTACCTTGGGGGCTCAGGGCACACAGCTCCTAATTAGACAATTGATCCACACTATCCCTAGCTTTGGGGACTTGTTACTAGTAACAGTAAAGGATAAACCGAAAATTACATGTACTGGGCAATTTCAGGAAAGTGCTTGCCCGTAGACCTACTTTTCTTCTGATTTCTAACTTTTGTTAATCGAAACTTTGTATAAAATTCAGACTACTATTTTTCATTTTATCTTTTTTTATTTGAGACAGGGTCTTACTGTGTAGCTCTGGCTTTCCTGGAACTCTATGTAGACCAGGCTGCCATCAAACTCACAGGGATCTGCCTGCCAAGTAGATGGGATGAGAGGTATACACCCAGCTAGACTACAATTTTTCAGTTTAACAATTAAGCTTGGGGTTTTTGCATCTGTTACTGCGTTGTATTGATCAGGAAACAAGGGTAGAAGCATATCATCCATACCGATGACCCACACTACTTCCATTTATCACTTTTTGTTTCTAAGGAGAAAGTCTTACTTGCGTTTCATCTCCCTTTATTCACACTAATAGTTTATCTATGAGAGAAATATGGGTTTTTACTAATTGGAATGATTGTTCAGTTCTAACACTTCCTCCCAATGGATTATATACTATATAGGACAAAACTTTTGATGTTTACATATTTATTTGGTAGCATACAAAGGCAACAGGAAGCAAGCCACTTTCCTTTTTTCAAATGAATCATAAAAGTTAAACATATGATGTGTATTATATAATGTTCAAATTGCAGAGAGTATGTCAATTTGCTTAAACACTGATCACTCAAAATCCATTCTTCTAGCTTTAAATAAATACACATAATATATATATATATATATATATATATATATATATATATATATATATATATACTCTTGAATCAACATTTCCACCATCTGCCTCCCGCCTACTTTTCAAGTCCTTTTAACTACCCATTTCTGAGATCAACTTCTTACCCACCATGCATGAGTAATATCACGGAATAAACGTCTTCGGCTATCGGTTTCTTTTAATTCCAGTTCCATCATACTTGCTCTCTCAAATAGCAGAATGGCGGCAAGCATCCAATCACGTGTATGCCCCAGATGTCACTTTTTCATTCAATAGATGTATAGGCTGCTTCCGTTTCCTAGCTCTTCTAAACGGTGTTACACTAAAAATGAAAACGCAAGGCCATCAAGAAGGCTGGGTGGATAAAAGACCATGCTGGACAAGCCGGACAACCTGAGTTTGAGCCTCAGAATTCACATAGTAAAAAGAGAGAACTGACTTGTAAAAACTGTCTGCTAACCTACTCAGACACACTATGGCACAAGCGGGCACAAAATCCACATTCCTACATGTGAGCAGATACACACTAAATTTAAAAAACATAATCTTAATTTTTAAAAATGAGAACGCAGATGTCACTTCCACAGACGTAGTTCATTTCCTTTGAATACATCTAGTTGTGACACTATCATTTAATAGTTTTATTTTCAGGAACTTTTAGTACTAAAACATCATTTTCCAGTATTCTGATTAGTTTTATTCTATTTCCACAAATGACTTCCCATTACTTCTTCAACCTTCTCATGATTTGAAGTGACTCACTCTGTTCACTTCACACAAGGACATGAGAACCATGAGGTGCCCGTGTCTTCGGAGGATCTACACTGCTGTTCATTTTATCTTCTAACAGAAATGTGGGTACAAACACATTAGGAGCAGGTGTTTTGTTGGTTTTTCAAGACAGGGTTTCTCTGTTGTAACTCTGGCTGTCCTGGAACTCACTCTGTAGACCAGGGTGGCCTCAGAGCTCACAGAGATCCACCTGCCTCTGCCTCCTGAGTGCTGGGATTAAACGTGTGCACCACCACCACCCTCCTCCCACTATTTTCTTACTCTTCTCATCAAGTTCATCTCCCTCCACAATGTGTTTTCTTTGGACTTTGCATGTGTGTTTTTAGTTAATGCACTGTTTAATGAAACAAACTTTTAGCCATAGTGACACCAACAAAATGACATAAAGCCCCAGACTTCAGTCCTCTACAGAGATACTGACAATGACCTACACATAGCAAATTTCCTTGTGGGAACTCCATGAACTGGTTAAAAGGGATCAGCATTTATAGACGTTCAAACTGAAGAACAGCATCTCAGTGAGTAATAAATTTGGTTACATTTGCCTCTCACTCCCAAAAGCCAGATGGTAAAATTGGCAGAAAGTCTCCAAATTCTGTAGTCTATCTTGGAATGAAAAAATAAGGCAAAATGCTCATCTAAATTTTTATTTTCACATTATGCTCCTGGGGAACTGGTTTGTATGTTGCATAACTTGAAGTACTGAAAGGAAGAACAGTACACTTGAAATGACAGTACTATGGCTAAAAACAAAAATTCTAAGGTGTTTAATACAGCACCAGAGAGACTGCAGTGCCAGGTACAGCAACAGGTGGAACAAAATATGGTGGGCTCTTGAGAACAGAGGCAATCCTCTTTAATTCAAAAATTTGACACATACAAATTCCTAGAGAAAATGAATGCTTGGGAAGTTTTTTGAATCAATCAGAATTTGTAGCCTATCCATTAATAAAAGCCTTCCCCTGTATGAAGCCAACCTGTAATACTTGGGAGACGTGGCTTTTTTTTCATATTCTCAAACCTTGACAAAAAACCTACAACATATACAAGAGAACAGAGAAACATAGCCCAGCCAAAGAAATTAAATTATAGGAAAACAACTGTGCGGCTGGTCTATGTCAACTTGACAAACAAACTAGAGTTATGCGAAGAGAAGGGACCTTAATTGAGAAAATGCCTCCATAAGATCAGGCTGTAAGTCATTTTCTTAATTAGTTATTGATGTGGGAGGCCCAGCCCATTGTGGGTAGTGTCATCCCTGAGCTGGTGGTCCTGAGTTCTGTAAGAAATCAGGCTGAGCAAGCCATGATGAGCAAGCCAATAAGATGCACTGCTCCAGGGCCTCTGCATCAACTCCTGCATCTGGTTCCAGCCCTGTTTGAGTTCTTGCCCTGACTTCCTCCAATGAAGGACTATAATCTGGAATTATAAGACAAATAAACCCTTAACTTGTTTTTGGTCATGGTGTTTTGTCACAACAATAGAACCCCTAACTAAGACAGAAACACTTCAATTTTCTATTTTAAAAATAACTATCACCAGATGAAGGTAGCACACATCTTTAATCCCAGCACTTGGGAGGCAGAGGCAGGAAGATCTCTGTGAGCTTTGAGCCCAGCCTGTTCTACAGAGTGAGCTCCAAGACGGTTAGTTACAAAGAGAAACTATGTCTTGAAAATAAAATAGCTTTCTATGGTTTATTCAACAACAAATGCAAACAAGCAAAGGTGTATAATAAATGGGAGTGCAAAACAGACAAAAATTAGCAAAGTGATGTATAAACAAAATGAGAATAGTACAATCACATATAAATTATTAAAATACAGTAATTTTAAAATTGAGCAATATAATAACTGAATTGAAATGGTCAGTAGGATGTTCGTGATAGACTCTACTAAGCAGAAAGAAGAATAAATGACCTTAAGTACAGATTATTTGAAACCATTGAATCAGTGAAACAAATGAGAAAGAATGAAGGAAATAAAAGATACACTAATGGACTTAAGTGATATTATGTAGCCTGAAATATTTGCATTAGTGGGATTCCAGAATGAGCATAGAAAGAAACGGAGATTTGTAAAAACTGAAATGTGTTACTTCCCAATTTCAAAAAATGAACTAGCCAAATGTATTTTTAAACACTAGAAAGTCCAACAATAGTAAATCCAAGCTCACAATTAGTGTCAGTGTTGCAAAGAATCCTGAAACCAGCAAAAATATTTTCATTGCATGAAAGAAAGTATCTATACATATATCAGCGTATTTTTAGTGAAAACCTTGGGTGCCTTTAAAAATTAGTCTCAGCCACATATCACATCAATAAATCAAAAGCTCTGAACAGGAAACATAGGCATCAGTACTTTTAAAGGTTTTTGTTTATGTATTTTTTAATTTTATGTATGTGAGTATTGCCTCCATGAACACATGTGCACCAAATGCATTCAGTGCCCACAGAGGCAAGAAGATGGCATGGGATTCCCTGGAACTGGAGTTAAAGATGTTTGTAAGCCACCATGTCAGTACTAGAAATCAGGTCCTTGTCAAGAGCCCCACAGGCATCAGTATTTTCATAAAGGCCTTGGGCAATTTCATAAACACAGGCATGACTACCAGTAGCCTATATCCTCGTAGACAACCTGCATAAATTTGTTGAATAAAATCAAGTTCTTAATATATATTATTTTTATTTCATTCTTTGAGTACGTCATAACCTCATATGCTGTATTATGATCATATTCACCACGTAAGCCCCATTCAATTTCTCCCAAATCCTCCCCCCTCAACTCCCTCCCAATATCTTATTCTGTTTTTAACTCACTGAGAATAATAGCACTGCCTATATGTGGCTGGACATGGAGTAATCCACCGTCACATGCTCAACATTCCAGGGACCACACTCCAATAAAAGTAAATGCTTTTAGAGCATTTCTGAAGAGACGCATAAAGAAGCGTGAAAAGTGCCATTTTTCATTTCTTTGAGTGAAGTTTGTGTATCACACATACTTCACCAAAAATGATATTTCACCAAAAAATATGATAAGCACATATTCTCTAGTGCTCAATGTATACCTCTGCCCACTAAGGGTGGCAAGAATCTTGTTAGAGCATTTCTTGGAATGTGGAAGCATGGGAATGTACTGCCTTCCTCCTTCCTGAATATATAAGAGAGTTGCTCAGTATTTTCAATTATGTGGTTATTAATGCAATATTAAGCAAATATTGTAAGAATTACAATACTGTATTGTAAGAATTAATAATTTTGTGAGTCAGAAAAACAAAGGAAACAGAATGAGTGGCACAGGTCCTGAGATTATACTGTTTTTCTGAGGAGCTGCCGCATGGCCCTCTTGATGTCCCTGTTTCTTAAGCTATAGATAAAAGGGTTGAGCATGGGGGTGACCACAGTGTACACTACTGATGCTACTGCACCCTTCCTGGGAGACAGTGAGACAGCTGAACTGAGGTATACCCCAAGGCCAGTCCCATAAAATAAGCAAACAACAGACAGGTGAGAGCCACAGGTAGAGAAGGCTTTATACTTCCCACCAGATGATGGCATTTTAAGAATGGAGGAAACGATTTTATAATAAGAGAAAAGAATCCCAGAGATAGGAAGAAAACCAGAGATGGCACCAACGAAATACATGACTATGCTATTTGTAAAGGGATCAGAGCAGGCAAGGTTGAGAAGTTGAGAAGGATCACAGAAGAAGTGGGAAATGTATACATTTTTGAAGTAAGTAAGTTGTAATACTATTGAATTATGCAGCTGAGAGACCAAAAGGCTGATGAGAACAGACACAAAAACCAACAAGCCGCAAAGACGAGGGTTCATAATGACCTGATAGTGCAAAGGATGACAGATGGCCACAAACCTATCATAAGCCATCACAGTTAGAAGCAGACTATCCAAACACCCAAAAAGCATGAAAAAGGACATCTGAGTGAGGCATTCTGAATAGGAGATGACTCTGCTGTGAGTCTGCATGTCCACTATCATCTTTGGTACGGTAGTGGAGGTGAAGCTGATGTCAGCCAAGGATAAGTTAGAGAGGAAAAAGTACATTGGGCTGTGGAGGCGAGAGTCTGAGCTGACTGTCAGGATGATGAGCAGGTTCCCAAGCATTGTGACAAGGTACATGAACAGGAACAGTCCAAAGAGTATGGGCTGCAGCTGTGGATCATCTGAGAGTCCCATGAGATGGAATTCTGAGACATGTGTTAGATTTTGCTCTTCTATATTGCTTGGACACCTTTTGAAAACAAAAGAGATGATTAAAGAAAAATAAATATTAAACCAGTAGTCAACAATGTCTCTGAATGTCCAATGGAATCAGTAAATTCCACATGTTTAACTTCAGGGTCATATACAGCTGTCAGTATTTTTCAGTTTTTACATATTCAATCCTAAAATTATTTTACCATTAATCATTTTCTGATATATATATATATATATATATATATATATATATATATATATTTCAGAGAAATCCAAATGAAGTATGTTTGAATAGCAAAATCATTACCTACAAAACTATGACCACAGGAAAATATCATTTTAAGGTAAAATATGCAATAAGAAATACCCTTTCCCTTTGAAAGTAACATCATTTGTATTGAAAGTAACTAAAGCTGAGTTTAGGCATGAGTCTTTAATCCTAGCACTCAGGAGGCAGAGACAGGTAGATCCTTATGGGTAGTTTGAGGCCAGCCTGGTCTACCTGGTAAATCTGAGGACACCCAAGGCAATAGTGAAATCCTATCTCAAAGAAATAATAACAATGATGATGAAGAAGAAGAAGCCCTGTTTTATGCACATGTGTGCAAGAATTTTCTAGGTGAACTTGACAATACAAGGATCTAGTGGGAGAGATAAAAGAATAAGAAAAGAAAATGGGGAAGTATGATAACTAAAATCCATTGAACAAATATATGACACTGTCAAAACTTTTAATATTTTAAAGAACTTATTTTAAGGCAAAAATAAAATTTTCATTAGACATGATCAAAATAATGTCAAATCCATCAAGGTATGAAAGATGATTTGTTAAGTTGCATTGAGTTCAGTAGGACCAATGAGATAGATGGTAAAAGCCACATTACCCGTAAGAGTTCCTTCTCTAAACATGTGAAACAAAAGAGACGTTAGTAAAGCATCTGGGATTCTTTAACAAAACATGTTACTTAAGAAACAAAATTGGAGACAGCTACTACTTTGGAGCAGGCCACTCAAGCCAGCCAGAAGACCAGGAAGGATGTCTGCTTGCTGACGCCTCCCACTACACCAGCCTGGTCCTCAAAACCCCAATCCACCTCCAGCTTCCCACTGCCACCCCTGGGGGAAAGGAGAGATGGGGGAGAAGGGAGGAGTGGAGAGAGTGGAGAATGTGGGTTGGGGTGTATTATATGAAAGTAGAAAAAATAAAGAAAAAAATTACAGGAAAAAGAAAAAAGAAGCAAAATTGAGTCCTGACTTGGACTGTGTTCTTTATGGAATATGGTGTGTTTATAGTTTTAAAATTAAAACAATTATATGCCCAATTTAAGATATGGGAACCTTAAGTACAAACCTTAACACTTTATATTTTTAGATCCCAGGAGTGAAATATAATAGGAATGAGCCTGGATGTCACACAGAAAAGTAATGTCAGAGTTTTTTTCCATATAGCAAATTCTACTCAACCACCTACATTCAAATTTACATCAATCCAAATTTTATGAAATAAGTGTATTTTTTCAACTCATTACAGTAATGTGTCTGATATCAATATAAATGTGAAAATAGGAATGATCACTCTCAGAAATATGATAATGATTTTTTTTTAATTTTCCTATAAATGTTTCTGCACGAATTATCTATTTCAGCATCAGACTATAAGCAAACAGGAATTAGTTTTAAAAATAATTTCCTCTGCTGGGCAGTGGTGGTGCACACCTTTAATCCCAGCACTCTGGAAGCAGAACCAGGTGGATCTCATGAGTTCGAGGCCAGCCTGGTAGACAGAGTGAGTTCCAGGACAGCCAGAGTTACAACAGAGAAACTCTGTCTTGAAAAAACAAAAAAAAGAGCAAAAAGTAATAATAGTTTCCTCCAATATAGAATACTAAACAGCATAATTACTGAAACTCTAGTATATAGATTCTAAACTGGAGTCAAATATTCATAATCAGAAAACATTTTATATGTCAATTATCTTCACAGATTCTCATTATTTTTGTGTCTTGACTCTGCTCCTTTATGAAAAAAGGTATTCATTAAAACCTAAGGACTATCCTCTTGCTGAGGACACCATGCAATTTGGTCTCAGGACATGGAGAAATCAAGTTAGAACTAACCAAGAAGATTGCTTCTTAATGTCTAGCTTTTATAGTCAGAATGGTGTTGTGCAGGCTGCTGGACAAAAATGTCATCAACAATATCCAGCTGTGAACCCTGTGAGCTACAATAATCACCATCATGACCAGATATGCCTATGGATGTTGTTGTAGCACAAATGTTATGGGAGTAATCAATGGCTTTCCAATTTTATTTAAGGACTGCTCCACATTTGGGGAGGGGGGTACATATGCCTTGTACTGGAAATCTGGCCAAGAACTCATTGTGGCAGAGCTCACAGATCCAGAGGTGAACCTATGCAGCTATTTTGTTAAATGGGCATAGTATTGAATTACCCTCTAAATTTGTATCTCTACGCCCATAGATTAGTGCAGCTTTTAGACCTCATCAAAGAACTTTTTGTGCAGAGATTGATGGTTAACATAAAAATTTACAACTTGTCAAAGGACAGAGAATAAGTATCTGCATAGTGCTCAGCCACCAATGAAACATCTGTATCACACCCCTCCCTAAGTGTCAGGAACCACTACAGAAGAGGCAACGAAAAGATTGTAATAGCCAGGAATTGGTGAGGACCAGACTTAAACAGTGTCTTCCCGATATGACAAAATCACTGCACTCAAGAACTCACAACTATGGTTGTCTGCACAAAATCAAGACAGTCAAAATTCTAGCATAGAGGAAATAAGGACTCACAGACACCCCCAATACCAACTGAGGAACTATTGATAGTCTGTGGGTTCTGGAGGAGGAAAAGTAAGTTTTCTTTAAGACTGTCGTATTGGCTACTTTTTAACTAGCCACAACTAGGCACAAGTTCAAGTCATCTGGGAAGATGGAGCATCAGTTGAGAAAATTTGGCCTGTTGACAAAACTATGGGGCATTTTCTTTATTAATGATTGATGTGGGAGGGTCCAGACTACAGTGGGAGTGGAGGTGTTACCCATGGGCCAATGGTCCTGTGCTGTATAAGGAAGCAGTGTGAGCAAGCTATGAGAAGTAATCCAGTAAGGAACATTCCTCCATGGCATCTGCTTCAGTTCCTGAAAGAGTGTCTTGCCTGAGTGAATATATGTGCACTATGAACATGCTTGGTGCCTGCAGAGTCCAGAAGAGGGTACTGGATCTCCTGGAACCGAAGTTATGGACAATTTTAAGGTGTCATGCGGCTTCTGGGAAGTGAACCAGAGTCCTCTGGAAAAACAGCAAGTGCTCTTAATCACCTCGCTAATCACATATACACATATTTTTTTAGTTTATTTAATTTTCTTTTCTCATATAACACATCTGACCCTACTCCCCCATCTCCCCTTTCCCCAGATGTACCTCCTCTCCCCTAGCCTCTCCCCAGATAAGAGCAGTCCTCCCAGGGTTACTACACAAAGAGGGCATAGCAGGATGGAACAAGGCAAGGCACTAATCCCTGTGCCAGGGTGTGGACTAGGCAACCCAGCAGGTAGAAGAGGGTCCCAAGGGCAGGCAAAAGGGTCAGAGATCTACTCCAGTCTACAGGTACTCCTCAAGAACACCAAGCCAGACAACCAGAAGACATATCTAGGGGACCCTGCAGGTTCCAAATACCACCCTGAACACACTGGATCTCATCTGATATATACATAATTTAAAATAATAAAACAAATCTTTTTAAAAGATATGTTGTTGTCTTTTCCATTAGGTTTTTTTATCTTTTGGCATGGAGAAAAGCTATAGATTTCATGAGTGGAGGATAAAGGAGATAATGAACAAAATTCAAGAATGAAGGGAAAATAATGCTTCTGTGGATTATAAGCTTCATTCAATTCCACATCTGTGATATCAGTCATCCTTCCAGTAGTTGAAACAGAAGGGACATCTACTGTTTACTTAGGATGGATGTGTACCAGGAACTTCTGAAAGGAAGAGTACTGTGAATACAGCAATTAGAGAGAAAAGAAATGACTGAGTGCATTGGGATGGGGAAATCCTGAACGGATGCTCTTTGCATGGAGTTATTTGTTCATTAAAGACATGATTCTAAACTCTTCTTCTCAAGGATAAGGTGCAAATTACCAAAACAAAGACTATGATCCTTTCCTCATGCAAAAAAGTACCCACTTATGCTCCTGACAGTGATGGTACAGACAGAATTAAGTAATTTACATTGAGTCTAGCACTTGGAAAACTTTGATAAAGTTTACAATATCGTAGTTATTGACATCTGTCATCAACGTCCTCCACATTTGTTAGCAATCAAGGGACAGTTTTCTGGACCTATTTCTCACTCTGCTGAGAGTGATAACTACTGGAATTAGGACCATTATGAGTAGAAGATGCAAGTCTGCATTTGAATTCTCACATCCTCACTCTAACAAGAACATGCAATGCATAGCCTCTAGTGACAAGGAATGAGTAGGGAGGAAGGAGATAGTAGAAATTGGAATGATGGGGATCAAATTAGAGCAATAAGTTCTAATGTTCTATATACAGTATGGCAGCCATGCATTTACAATTTATTATAGACTGTATAAGGAACTAGAAGAAAGGAATCGAAGTTACACACACACATACACACACACACACACACACAAAATGTTGAATGTTTAGGGAGATTGATATGCTAATAAACCTTGATGTCATCTTTACACAGTAATATATATATCAAAGTATCATACTGAAGACCCAAATATATATAGTTGTGTGTGTTTAAAAAAAAATTCATTGTACTCTGAGATAAAAGTTTGCATTTGGGGCATCCTTTCATCTAACTATTCTAACTTCATGCAAGTTGCATAGTTTGAGTTTAGTTTGGTTTGATTTGTTTTGTTTGGCTTGTTACTATGTTTTATTATATTATTATTATTATTATTATTATTATTATTATTATTATTATTATTATTTAAACACAAAGAACACTACTAAATCAATTCTCCACTTCTACTATATGTGGGTTCTTGAACTCAAACTCAGATCATTAGATTTGATGGTAAAATCTGACACACAGAGTCATCTCACAGTCCCAAGCTTGATTTTTGTAATAGGTTTTGTAATAGGTTCTTGCTACAAAGCCCAAGCTGCACTTCAACTGTCAACCCTCCTACCTCAGCCTCACAGATGTTGGTACTACAGGCCTGTACCACCAACCTGCCAACTTTTTGCTTTGATGATAAGGCAGTAGTGCCCGCTAAGCTCTGTTGTATAGAGTTTCTCACCAGACTGTGTCATCTCTAGGCTGGTGCATAACGAAGGAGTGATGATCCTGGTAAGTGATTGAGAGTCAGATTCTGTCATCAGAACTGGTAAGAAGATAGGCTCAGACATTGACTCATGATGGAAATGTTGGCTCTGAGGGACAGATCAGGCAGATTCAAGTGGACTAGGACCAAAAAACTAAAGAGCCAGGGGGAACACTGGCTTCTTACTTACAGTCCTTAGGCTTGACAGTTCAATGCACAGAGCTCATAATTAGCCAAATTGGGTCATGTTAACCCAATCTCTGAGGACTTGTTAATACTAATTGAGAAGGGACATAGAAAAACTCAGTTCCCTTTGTAAGGTCTTGAACCTTCTACTTCTCAGGAGGAAACTCATATGTACTCCTCTTTTTTGACTTTCCATCAAAAGGCTTAATGTAAAATTCAAACTTACAGTGGGAACATGTTCATTCCATCAACTGGTCTTATCACATGACATTCAAAAGTAACTGATGAGAAACAATGCTGCATGAGTGCCGTAACTACTGTGAAGCACACAGGCAGTATGTAGACTGTGGTGTCAGCAGGAGCGTCTGTATGAGGAAAACTAATCTACACAGAACAATGGTCTATTTCAGTGAGTACGAATCTCAGTCACCTTCATGATAGGAGTAGATGTAATCGTGTAATCAGTGTAATCAGCATACCTCCAGTTGGCTCCTTGGCCATTGCTGAGATTGGTACAATTTAGATATTGTATTAGTCAATTATCTCTTTCTAATAACCCAATACAATATACTTAACTATTAAAAATTGCTTGGCATGGTACTACATGCCTAAAATCTCAGCACTTGGGAGGAGGGGCAGAAGAATCAAGAGGTCAAAGCCAGTGTGGGCTAAATAATGAGACTTTTGCAAAATAATTAAATAAATAAGGGCAGTGAGATGGCTCGGTGGATATATACTTGCTGATACAGGTATAAGTGCAGCCTGATAACCTGAGTTTGATCCATGACACTCATGCAATAGAGGGAAATAACCAGCTCCTAAAAGTTTTGAGTTTGCATGCATTCCATGGTATGTCCATGTACATACATGTGTGTATACACACACACACACACACACACACGCTGAATAAATAAATGTAATTGTAATTTTTTAGTTTATGTGTATAGCTGTTTTGATTGAATGTATGTCTATGTATCACCTGCATACCTAGTGCCAGAGATACCCTAGAAGTGGAATAGCAAACAGTTGTGAACACCCCCAACCCATTTGCTGGGAATTGAATCCATTTCCCCTGGAAAAGCAGCCAGTACTCTCAACTGATAAGCCATCTCTCCAACACTTAAATGTAATTTTACTCTTGTTTATTTTGAGATTATATTTTAATTATAGCATTTCTTCCTTCCCTTTCCTCCTTCAAAACTCTCCCTTATACTCCTCTCCACTCTACTTCATAGTCATGGTCTCTTTTTTTACTGATTGTTATTGCATGTACATATGTATTTTATATACATGTGTACATATGGAAATGCATTTATATATGTAAATATATTCATATATATACATACATGTACATATATACAATCCTAAATACTGAGTCCATATACTGTTACTTGTATGTATGTTTTCATGGCTGACCCTTTGGCAGTGAACAACCATTTGGTGTGCTCCTCCCTAGGGAGGATCACCTCTCCCAGTGCCCGATTTACTCATTTGTTGGTAGTTATGTAGGGTTGAAGCCTCATGGGATTTTCTCCCACATAGTTTGGCATGTTTATTAGTATCCTCCTTGTTAAGCTCATATTTGGGTAGTGATGTTGGTGAGACATTATGGATATAGCTTCTGATATTACTAGAAGACACAGTCTCACAGCAAAGTCCCTAACTACCCTCTGGGTCTTAAAATCTTGTCATCCCTCTTCTACCAACTTTCCCGAGCCTTAAGTATGGTACTGTTTTGTAGAAGTTGATTGGTTGTAGCTTTCTGTAGTGGTCTCTGTTTCTGGCAAAGAGAAGTTTCTTTGATGAGGGGTAAAGACTACACCTATCTGTGGATAAAAGGACAAAAATTTATAGACTATTGTTAGGGATGATGCCGGTTTAGTAAATCAGAGGTTGTAGATTCACCTCCAATCACCATGATTTTCTAGCACTAAGTAGTTAGCTAGGTTTCCAGTACCAAGCATTTTGTCACTCCTGTTGAGCAAGTCTTAAGTCCAATTAGAAAGTACTCAGTTACTGCCAAGGTGTGTGTGCCACCACTGCAACCAGTAGTTGGCACTATCATGCATGTTGGTCATTGATATGGTTCATATTCTTTTTTAAAGACTAAAATGTGGACTGAAGAAATGAGTCAATAATTAAGAACACATCGCTCAAGAGAGGACCTTAGTTCAGCTCTGAGCATACATGTTGGGCAACTCACAATCACCTATGATGTCAGCTCAGGAGATCTGATGTTTTCTGGCCTCCACAGCACCTTGCATTTATATATACTTACAAAACTACATATACATTTATTTTTTAATGATATGAATAAATCTAAATTTTAAAAGAACAAAATAAAAAAATTCAATATTTTTCTTTTTACCGAAAATAGATGATTTTCTCATATAATATATCCTGATTACAATTTTCCCTCCCTCTAGTCCTCTCATCCCATCCAGATCCACTCCTGTCTGTCATTGGAAAAGAGGCATCTAAAAGATACCAAAAAGGTAACAAAATAATAAAAAAGAAGATAAAAAAAAAACTATCACATTGAAGTTGGATGAGGCAAACCAATAGGAGGAAATGAGTCCAAGAGAAAGCAAGTGAATCAGAGATCCATTCACTCACACACTCGGGAGTCCCATAAAAACACTAAACTGAAAGCCATAGTAAATATAGAGACTTGGTTCAGACCCATGCAGGTTCTGGGCTGGCTACTTCAGTCTCTGTGAGTTCATATGAGCTTTGCTCAGTTGACTTAGAGAGGCTTGTTCTCCATCCCCTCTGGTTCTTACACACTCTTTCCACCTCCTTTTCTGTGGAGGTTTGAGGGGAAGGATTTGATGGAGACATCCCATTTAGAGCTGAGTATTCCAGGTTGTTGAGAGCCAATGATACTCAGGCAATGGAAGCTGCCAGTTTGACAAGGTTCCTGGCCCCTTGCTAGGAATTGGAGCTCCTCAACTGTTTTGCCCCTTTCTCATCTTTACTGTATGGTGACAAAAGCCTCTCATTAATAATATTGTCTATTTGGCCTAATAGTTAAAACTCAAATCAATTCCTGGGCTGGCTGGGAGAGGGACACTGCCATCTCAGCTCTAAAGTAATTGTAAACAGTTTTACTGACCTTCAAGTCCTAGCATGTGTGAGCACTATTCATGCTAACTGCAGACATAACATAAAAAAAGCTATTCTTGGTTAAACTGACCTTCCCATGGAGACAGGGCCACAGCTGGATTAAAAGCAAGGAGCCTAGACAGTAAGTAAGACGACTACTCCCAAAAATTCACTTTGAAGACTAAAGACTGGCAGGGGATGAACAATAGATATGCTAACACAGGTGGGGTAAATATCATGAGGTCCTACCTCTAGACAAAAATCTAACCGCAACTAATGACTACTGATAGGTAGAATTTGCCTTTCCTAGGAATGAGCCCCTTGGTTTTCCTATACAAAGTGATCATCACTGAAGTCATATACACACAAGCCACACTGAACTGACTCAGAGCATATTGTACTTATGTATTTATGTGCATGTGTGCACACCGTGTGTGTGTGTGTGTGTGTGTGTGTGTGTAACAATAATTGAAGAAAAAGAAGCCATGACTTTGAAAAGGATTAGGAGGAGCATGAAATGGCTTCAAGAGAAGGGACATGGGAGGGGTTGGAGGGAAGAAAGAGAAAGGAGAAAGTGATATAATTGTTTTAATTTAAAATTTGTCAATAAAAATAAATATATGAGAAAAAAGAAAGCAGACTGAGCAAGCTCTGAGTAGAAATCCAGTAAGCAGCACTCTTCCATGGCCTCAGCATTAGTTCATAACTCTACATTTCTACCCTGACTTCCCTAGATGATGTACTATAAACTGTAACCCTCAACAGATGGGCTTAAATTTTCATAGTAATTTTCCAGGATCATTCTTCACAAAATCATAACATTCATAGGCAAGTTTTCTATTTCCTTTTGCCTAACCATTTGGCCATAACATTGGCCAACACCCTTAAACACCTTAGAAAAAGTTCAAACATATGGGCAAATGGAATACACTGCGTCTCACTAAGGTGACTGTTTTTATCTTCTTCAATCAGTGTGGCAAACTTCTATCCCTTCGTGGTGAGGTTGCCATCCAAGGGCAAAGCAGTTTGTTGAAGGAGAGCTGAGAAACACCCACAAAATATTATACAACTAGTAACAGTGGAATCAAACAGCTATTTGTGTAGTTCTCCTATGTAGCTACTTGCACACTGCAGTGATATCTTGTATAAATTGTTTCCATTTAATTATAGAGATTTTCTAAGTACTTCCATCTCCATTAGAGTACATCTCTGGCATTGCCTTGAGACATTATAGGTATTTCAAATTCCGAGATTATATCCTTTAGTTGTAGGAGATAATATGTTCAGAAAGCTATAACAAATCTCTTAGATTAAGTACCCCGCATACAACAAAAATTTGCTTCTTACAATTCTGGAGTTTGGGAAATTTAAATTAAGAAATAACAGATTTGTTGTCTAATAGAAGCTAATTTTCTCATTCACAGGCGGTGCCTTCTTACTATGTTCTCTTGTAATAGAAGAGGCAAGATAGCTACTTGGGGTCTTTTGCTTCTATAAGAAGCTTTATTCCTGTGAGCACCACCAGGAATAAACCTAACTGCTTCTCAATTCCTCCCTTCTTAATAAAATCATTGCTTATAATGTTTTATCTGTTCTTTTTAAAGATTTTTAAATGTATTCTTCTCTCATACAATACATTCTGAACACAGTTTCCCCTCCCTCCCCTCCTCTCAGTCCCCTGCCACTTCTCTTCTCCCCTAGATCTGCTCCTCCTTAGCTTCCCTTCAGAAAAGAGCAGGCCTCCCAGGAACATCAACCAAACACAGAATAATAAGATACAATGTGACTAGGCACAAACCCTCATAGCAAGGCTGGCTGAGGCAACTCAGTAAGAGGAAAAGGATCACAAGAGCAGGCAAAAGAGTCAGAGATACCTCTAGTCCCATTGTTAGAGATTCCACAAAAACACAGAGCTAAACAACCATAACATCTATGCAGAGACCTGGCACAGACCCATGCAGGCTCTGTGATGGCCACTTCAGTTGCTGCGAGGCCCTATGAGGCTTCCAGTTGACTCTGAGGGCCATGCTGTCCTGGTGTCCAGGATCCCTCAGGCTCCTCCTCCTCTCCCAGGGGATTCCTCCAAGCTTCTCCTAGTATCTGGCTGTGGGCCTCTGCATCTGCTCCCATCAGATGCTGGAGGAAGCCTCTCTGATGATGATTTGGATAGGCACCAATCTGTGAGTATAGCAGGATATCATTAGAAATCATTTCATTGAATTTTTTGGCCAGTCATGTTTGGTTTTACCCTAGTTCTCTAGGGTATCCATCTTCCAGTTCCTGACCATCCAGGCAGTGTCCAACACAGGCTCCCTCTCCTGGCATGTGCCTGAAGTAGACCAGTCATTGGTTGGCCACTCCCATAAGTTCTGTGCCACCATTGCCCCAGCACATCTTGCAGGCAGGATAGATTGTAGGTTGAAAGTTTTTGGCTGGGTTGGTGGTCTAGTCCCACCACGGGAAGCCTTGCTTGGTTCCAGAAGATATAATTCCAGGCTCTGTATCTTCCATTACTAGAAGTTCTCACTCAGGTCACCTTTATAGATTCCAGGAAGTTTCCACTGCACTGTTTCCACATGGCCCCCAAGTTCCCCCTAATCCAGCCATCTCTCTTTGTGCTCTTTCCCTCCATCCATCTCCCCTACCTGATCCCTCCTGTTCCCATCCTTACCCACCTCCATTCCACCCACAAAACCTGTTCTATTTCCCTCCCCAGGGAGACCCACATGTCCTACCTAGAACCATCCTTGTTACATAGACTCCTGGGCCTGTCAACTATAGCATGATTATCCTTTACTTAACAGCTAATATCCACTTATAAGTGAGTACATTTTATGTTTGTCTTTCTGGGACTGAGTTGCCTCACTTGGGGTTATTTTTTCTTGTTCCATCCATTTGCCTACAAATTTCATTACGTCATTTTTTAATACCTGAGCACTACTCCATTGTATAAATGTACCACATTTTATTTATTCATTCTTCCGTTGAGGAACATCTAGACTGTTTCCAGTTTCTTAGAATTGTGAATAAATTCACTATGAACATAGTTAAGCAAGTGTCCTTGTGGTATGATGGAACATTCTTCAGGTAGATGCCCAAGAGTGGTATAGCTGGGTCTTGAGGTAGATTGTTTTGCAATTTTCTGAGGAACCACCATATTGATTTCCATAATGGCTGTACAAGTTTGCACTCCCACAAGCAATGGAGGAGTGTTCCCCTTGCTCCACATTTCTACCAGCATGAGCTGTCACCTGTGTTATTGATCTTAACCATTCTGACAGGTGTGAGATGGAATCTCAAAGGAGTTTTGATTTGCATTTCCCTGATGGATAGGGATGTTGAACATTTCTTTAAATGGTTGTAGTGTTTTAACATATGAGTCAGGGGAGGGGGAAATGTTCACATCATAGAAGACCATTTCAATGGACCACATTGGTCAATTGCTACTACTATATGCAGTAGTGAGATAAAATTTCCTCTCAAGTGGAAATTTTCAGGTCTGAACTCTCTTGACTTAAGTTCTATAAATGGACTATTTCATAAATTTTATCAAACAATTCATGAGTTAGGATTTATGTGGTTGTATTGACCAATGGAAATATAAACAGGATAATTAAGAGAAGAAATGTATCATATAAAAAAGGGATAGAATGAAGATACCAAAGAAGGTGTCACATAAGTTTCAGATAAAAGTACTCACGGTATAATTTTGATCAAAGACAGAACAAACTGGACAAAAATTCTACATGATTAAGAGTCAGAATTTCTTTAGCCCATTGCTTTACTTCTGTCAACTCAGAAACTAAAACCAGTGATCTTATTACTTAATGAAAAGTATTCCCCCAAGTGTTTGTAAGGCCTTCTTAATGTCTTTGTTCCTCAAGCTGTAGATGAAAGGGTTCAGCATGGGAGTAACCACTGTATACATTACTGAGGCCACCATGCCTTTCCAAGAAGAAGAAGTTGTATCAGAACTAAGGTATACACCAAGGCCTGTCCCATAGAATAAAGAAACCACTGATAGATGAGACCCACAGGTGGAAAATGCTTTATATTTTCCATCTGTTGATGGGATTCTCAGAATGGAGGAGACAATTTGGGTGTAGGAATAGAGGATCCCTGAAAAAGGAACAAAGCCAAGAATACAAGTGACAATATAAAGAAGGATATGGTTGAGCAGTGTGTCTGAGCAGGCAACTGTGAGGGCCTGAGCGAGTTCACAGTAAAAGTGTTTAATTATCTGATCAGTGCAGAAGGACAGCCGCAGCATCAACAGACTCTGGACCAGAGAGTATGAGAAGCTGATGAGCCAGGACACAAGAACCAGCAGGCCACACAGTTGGGGGTTCATGATGACTGGGTAGTGAAGGGGGTGACAGATGGCCACAAATCTGTCGTAGGCCATCAAAGTGAGGAGAAATGTGTCCATGCCTCCAAAGACCATGAAAAAATACATCTGGGTGATGCATCCTGCATAGGTGATGGACTTGCTCTGGGTTTGGATATTCACCAACATCTTAGGGATGGTTGTAGAGATGAAACAAATGTCAGAAAAGGACAGGTTGGAGAGGAAGAAGTACATGGGCGTGTGGAGGTGGGCATCAAAGCTGACGGCCAGGATGATGAGCGTGTTCCCAAGCACAGTGACCACAAACATGAGCAGAAACAGTCCAAATAGCATGGGTTGGTGCTCTGCATCTTGGGAAAACCCTACTAGTAAAAATTCTACAATACTTGTTTGGTTTCCTGCTTTCATGTTGTCGACATATCAGCTAGACAACTATGGGAGAAATTCTGGGAAGTACACGCAGTCTCTAAATTCTCTGTCTTTGTTTATTGAGATAAAAGACTACGCATAAAGGTATTACTACTATATAACTTAGGTATCCAACATTTTCTCATGCATTATAGAGATGGTCTCATAATGTTAACCAAATCTTTGGGATACTTGTCCACTTTTTATCTCTATTTAGAATCACTAACTCTACAAAGTTAAACCACATGAAGACAAGGGAATATCTGGAATTTTTTCAGACCAAAGCACTTAGTTTTTAAGAGTACTAGAAATCCTTTATTTATGGTGGATCCATTTTGGCTTCCAGTCTCACTTCTCAATAATTTCCAGTGGTTATACTAAATTCTGATCATTCAGAAAGATATCCTTTTGTGAACTTAATTGTACCCTATCCTAAATCCATTCCTTTTGAAATCTCTTTATTTTCTTTAAAACATTTATCTTCTCAACACCTGACTGTTTTTGTATATGTGATACACTTCATGGCTGTCCAGGTGATTCTCAATTCCATCAAGTCTCAATATCTGCCAATTATCTGACATAGAGGAAGATTTTCATAATGTTTTGGCAGCTGAATTAATGAATCCATGAACATATGAACAAATAACTTTCCACTTCTATAACATTTCCACTATAATCTGGGTATCTGTTCCTCCAAAATCTTCAACAACTCTAGCTGTAAAGAAAATTACTATAGAGAGACAAGGTAAGTAAGAGAGGAGAAAGAGTCCAGAAAACAATGTTTCCTCTTATTACCCAGGTCCTTCAATCAATTCTGTGAAGTATATTCATTACCCAGCACTTAAACCTACATGTCCCAACAAGATATCCTATTTTCCTTCGCATTGATACTTTTATGTAATCTCACCAGATACATTTTCCTGTAGAAGCCTCCGCAATAGTCTTTTCCTGAGTCATCAACACATGGTTCTGTGGTTCTTTCCTAAATCTCTTGAAATTAAAACAAAGGTAATTGGAAGAATAAAAGTAAAAATTGAATGCTAGAGGACACTTACAAATAATTGACATAGTGATGGTTATGATTGGAATGTAAATGAAAACACTCCTCTTCTAAACTTCCATCTTTGAAAATTCTCAATACTCATATTCTTTACCCTTTCATTTGCATATAAATTACTAAACACCCTCCATCCCTGAGTAAAAAATTCCTGCCTTAAATATGATTAAAGTGAGAAGATATTCAGCCAGGTGCATGTTTTTATTTCCAGGATAATCAAATATTGCTCCTTCAAACAAAATTTTAAAAATAAAATAATGAAAATTTTTAGTGAAAAAAATGTAACATATGTGACAAAGAGGAAGCTGAAATAATCAACCCTAATCTGAAATATAAAGCAGAGGGTCTGGATGCTACAGACTTTGTTTTGAGGTGTTTAGAAGTCACATGGACTGGGGTTATAGTTCAGTGGTAGAATTCTTGCCCAACATCTCAGAACTCTGGATTTCATTCAAGTACCACAAAAAAAGAGTTGTTCCCTGCAATGTTTACCTATCTCATGAAGTCCTACCTACAGTAAAAGCAACAGCCAAATTATTATTATTGAAAAGAATTGTGACATTATAAATAACATCCTATTAAGTTGCTCAATTATAAGAAACCATCTACTTGTTGTGTTCCTAGTATCTGGTATTTCTGGGAAATTTTATTTACTTCTATCCGTAAGTACCAAATACTTGAGTTAGACTATCAGTTCTTGAAATTTTTCTGGAAGCTATTTTTCAAGAAAAGTTTTCTTGGGCAGGGATGGTTCAATGCTATGAAAAGATGCAGTTTTGTCTTTGCCATCACATGTCCACCTCTCAGAAGTAGAGATGAATAAAAAAGGGAGCAAGTATAATACAAAATAATTAAACACTAGGATAAAGTTGATAATTAGAATGAATACAAAAGGGATCTCTGAATCTAATCTGGGATGGTGATATCAGAGAAGACGTTCAGGAGGAGGGGTATCTGCCAAAAATAAAATATCTAACGGGAGGTATGAGAATAGAGATTTTTAGTGAGAGAAGTAAAGACCCAGAAGCAAGAAGCAACCAAGAAAGCAAGTGTTTTTGCAAAATCCTATTGTTTAAGTGTGCAGTGGTAAATGGAATGGTGAAGAATGATATCACAGAATTCTGGGACCATAGCTCCCAGAATTCATAGAGATAAAACATATAGAGGAGTAATTCGTAGATGATCCATAAGATGTGGTGACTGCAACTGAAGCAATAACATGTTAAAAATTAGGATTTTCCTTGTGGCTTGGAGCCAACAATAGATTTAGGACAGACAAAACTAAGGACAGAAGCATAGCAATATGGAATCCTCACATCATTAAAATTGAAGGGATAAACTCAAGCTTTCTTTAACAAAAAATAAAGTTGCAACAAGTAGAAGAATAATGTCAATGTTTTGCTAACAGTCTGCTTGAGGATGATAGCCACTCAATTGAATAAAGAAAAATAATTAGGGGCAATGATTCTCTAATGTTTCCAAATCTCAATGGTAAGAGGTAGAGAGGACTCAATATTGGACTTGGTTATGTCCACCATTTTTCTTCTCTGACTCTTATTATTTCAGTGCTTATGCACTAAAGCTCTTTTGTACTCTCTTTTCAAACATCTGTATATCCATTTTTCTGAATAGAGCAATAAAATGCAAGTGGACACAGGCACATATTTCTCTGCATCTAGAGGATTCTCAGCAAACAGAGAGAAAAGAGTTGGTGTTAGAACAAGATATCCCCATCCCCTGCTCCCCAGTGCAATTCTGGGCACCACCTGATCCTTGTCTGTTTGGCCATCTATGCAAAGATCCTAATGCAGTTTCTATTTTCTACGAGTATTTAGTGTGCACTATAGAGATTAATACTTGGAAGTATTTTGTAAATTCTGCTTATTTAAGAAGTGGTTAATAGAAAGCTCGGCCCTCGTCCTTACCTGGCGGGGAAGATGCCATGATCAAAACAGCAGTTTTCTCAGGGCGGCAATAACCATTAGATAACCATTGTTCTCCATTGTTCCCCAAATTTGGAAAACTCCACTGCATAATTTGTGGTAGTAGGGTACTGCATGCATTCATCTCTCCTTACATAAAAAAAATTATATAAAGAATGTTGGCCTCTCAATCTCTTCTCAGCTGAGACAGGTATATGTTGTCTACAGACATATTCATGTTTGGGAAACTAATTTCTTTGATAAAAGTAAGTAGACTCTTCTTTCTTGAAGGGAAAGTCTAGTAAGCACTATGTAAAAAAGTAAACTAGGGAGTAGTCTATCAGGAGAAGCCTGAGGCAGTCTCAAGAAGAATGAAAGAGAAGTCAAAAATGCTTATTCTAGGCTGAGAGGGAATGGAAGCTCTGGACCCCTTGGTTGGGATCATAAGATGAAAAGAACTAAAAGATAACAATTTCACTGTAAATTGTGTACAGCTCTGCCAGTGGCCAGGCTCTATCACACACAACTCATATTGGTCACTAAGTCACTAAACTCTTCTGTCCAGGAAAGTATTCTGGTAGCAGAGTGCCATGGTATACCTACAAAAAATCCCCACATAATCTCAGTTATTCACTCACAGTAATATATATTCAAAGTAAATGGACACTGTGAAAATGCAACATAAAGTAGATATTCTAGTGACTCTACTTTCCCAGATAGAGAGAAGAGAACCCTCCATGCTTAAGAGTCAATATTCTTCCTACCAACCACCACATTCTCCATTTCCTTCAACATCTGCTGGACTATATAGGCTTGACAATACATATTCACCGTGAACCAACCCCTTTGAATCTTACTTGCTCATACAGCACTGGTTATGAAAGTTAGGCCTGTCCAAAAGAAAAAGGAAAAGTAATCAGGCATAGGAAAGAACCTGGATTATTTCTTCTGTAAAAGACAGGAGTCTGTTGAGTCTTGTTGACTATAAGAGTTATCAGCGTGTCCTGGGAGTTGTATCCCTCTGAAGCTTATTATACAAATTGAGCAATGGTATGTTCATTCCCTGATTGGTTTGGCACCTCAAGGGCAGTGATGACACAGGAAAGAGGCTCCAACTTCCCAATTTTTTATCCCTAGGAGAATATTAGTGGGTATCTGTGATTACTCTCTCCTTTGTTCATTCTATAGGAAAAGTCACCATAATTTTCCAAGATTACCTACTGGTGATAAGTGTTAGCATTTTCTGACTTGTATTTTCCCACTCAGATTGAGTGGCAGGGAGTTCCAAGATTCACTAGGTTTGAAATTCTCAGAAATTAGCTTGATATTGAGTTCTCTGGGCATATGTGAATGAGTAGCATAGTTGGGTCATATGGTAGATTTGTTTGTTTATTTATTTATTTTAGTTTCTGGAGGCATTCTTCATACTGATTTCTAGAGTGGCTGCACCAATTTGCATTCTCACCAACAGTGAATAAGATTCCCCTTGCCCACAACCTCACCAGCATTTGTTGTCAGTTGTTTTGTTGAGCTTAGCCATTCTGACTGGAGTGAGATGGAACCTAAGTTTTGTTGTTGTTGTTTGCATTTCCCTTCTTGATAAGGCTGATCTAAAATTTGTTATGCATTTCGTTAGCCATTTTGATTTCTTCTGTTAAGAACTTTCAGTGTAGACCATTAGCCTATTTTTAATTGGGTCTTTTCTTTCCTTGACTCTGCTTGTTTGTTTTGTTCTGTTGTTTGGTTTGAGGGTTTTGTTTTAGTTCTTTGTATATTCTGGATACTATTATTCTGTCAAGTGTGTAGCTGGCAGAGATTCTCTCCCATTCTGAGGGATTCTTCTTTACTAGATTGTTTCCTTCACTTTACAGATGATTTTTAGCTCTATGAAATCCCACTTGTCAAGTATTGCATTTTATCTCCAGCAAATTGAGTCCTACTCAGGAAGTCCTTTCCTATACCTATGTCTTATAAGGTACTACATATATTTTCTTCTTGCAGTTTTAGCATGTCAAGTTTTCAAATTGAAGTCTTTGATTCACTTGCTGCTAATTTTTGTGCAGGGTGGTAGATACGAGTCTAATTTCATTTTTTCTGCAAATAGACTTCCAGTTTTCCCAGCACCCATTTTTTTAAGATGCTATCTTTTTCCAATGTGCATTTTGGACTCTGTCAAATATCAGATCACTAGAGTTTCATGTACTCATGTTTGAGTCTTCTACTTCATTCCATTGCCCTACATGTCTGCTTTTATGCCCATACCATATTGTTTTTATTACTATAGCTCTACAATATATCTTGAAGTCTGGAATGGCAATCCCTCTAGCATTATTCTTAATTCCTGGGATCTTTACCGATATTTCCTATCAGAGTCTTTTCTAGTTCTATCTGAATTTTAGAATGTTTTTCTATTTATGTGGAAAATGCTGTAGGTATTTTGATTGTGATTGAATTGACTGAAAATGGTTTTTTGTAGGATGGTCATCTTCACAATGTTAATAAACGCAAATGCCTTTCAATTTTCTAGTGTCTTTGTCAATGTCTTCTGAGATTTGAAATTTTCATTGTAGAGGTCACTGACCTCCA
Source organism: Cricetomys ansorgei (assembly GCA_026225945.1). Lineage (NCBI taxonomy): Eukaryota > Metazoa > Chordata > Mammalia > Rodentia > Nesomyidae > Cricetomys > Cricetomys ansorgei. The sequence continues at coordinate 66,130 of JAMJFZ010003165.1, forward strand.
TGGTTAGATTTGAAGATATTTTATTGTCTTTTATGCTATAGTAAGTGGAATGTGATCTCTTTCTCAATATGTTTGTTGTCAGTGTATAGAAAGGCTATTTACTTTTATGTTGATTTGTGACCTGCCACTTTTCTGAAATTGTTGATTATTTATGGAAGTTTTCTGATGGGATTTTTAAGATCTTTTGTGTCATCTGCAAATGAAGATGACTTCTTCTTTTTCTATTTATATCTCTTTAATTTCTTTCTCTTGCCTTATGTCTTTGGCTAGAACTTCCAGCACTATATTGAAAAGAAATGGGGATAGTAGACAACCCTGACTCATTCCTAATTTTAATGAGATTGTTTTGAATTTTTCTCCATATAGGATAATGGTGGCTGTGAGTTGGTCATATATGCCCTTTAAGTTAAGGTATGTTGTTTGATTTGTTCCCATTATTTTATCATGAAGGTTATGGTTATCATGAAGCTATGTTGGATTATGTCAAATGTTTTCTGCACCTACCAAGATGATTCTGTGACTTTTGTCTCTATGTTCATTTGTGTGATTATCATGTTTGTTGATTTATGTATGTTGAACCATTTCTGCATTTCTGGAATAAAGCCAACTTGATTGTGGTGGAAAATCCTGATACGTGCCTGTAACTCGGTTTGTTAGTATTTTGTTGATGATTTTTTAATCTATGTTTATCAGGGATATTGGTCTGTGCTTTTTTGAGGAGGGTGTCTGTATCTGTTTTATATAGTGCAGTAATGTTGGCTTCATTAAATGAGTCTAGGAGTGATTCTTATATTTCTATTCTCTTGAATGCTTTAAGAAGTACAGGTTGTAGTTCTTTGGAAGTCTAGGAGAATTCTGCTGTGACTCCATCTGGACCTGGAGTTGTTTTTACTCAGAAGGCTGTCTATTGGTATCTCACTCTCCACATTTGTTATTGGTCTCTTTGGGTGGTTGATCTCTTCTTGGTTTAATGTTGGTAGTTTCAGTGAATCAAAAAAATTGTCCATTTCTTTCAAGTTTTCCAATTCAATATAATATAGGTTTTTTAAGCTATGTTTTCATGATTTTCTGAATTTCATTGGTGGACATTTGTAATATCTCCCTTTTCATCTCTATTAATTTGGGTCCTCTCTACTTTTGGTTAATTTGGCTACAGGTTTGTCTTTTTTATCTTTTCAAAGAATCAGTTCTTTAATTCATTAATTATACTGTTTTGGCTGTTTCTATTTCTTTAATTTCTACTTTGATTTTGATTATTTCTTCCCATCTGTTTTGAATCCCACTCCTCCCAAAAAGTTGAGTGATGTGAAAAATATATATATATTTGTGTCAGCATCCTCCCCTCACCCCCACTTCCCCAGATACAAAAATGGGGAATGTAAAATCCACTTGAGAGAAATGTATGAATTTCTGGATTCATATTCCAATTCCCAAATTAAGCCAAAATGAAATGACCTAAATAGATCTATAATCAGCAATGAGATTAAAGCATTAATAAAATGCCTTTCAACTAGAAAAGTCTCAGGTTCATATGGATTCAATGTGGAATTCTACTGGAACTGCAAATAATGACTCATTCCATAAAGTTTTTCCATAAAATAGAAAATGAAGGAAACCTTCCGAATTTGTTATGAACTCCTGATACCAAAGCCAAATAAAGACATTAAAATTTTTCTCCTGATGAATATAGATGCAAAAATCTTCACCAAAATACTCACAAATCGAATTCCACATCACATCAAAAAGATCATTCATTATTGCCAATGATATGATAATATATATAAGCAACCCCAAAAATTCTACCAGGGAACTTCTACAGCTGATAAACAATTTAGTGAAGTGATTGGCTACAAGATCAACGCAAAAAATTCAGTAGCCCTCCTATATACAAACAATAAATGGACAGAGAAAGAAATTAGGAAACAACACCCTTCACAATAGCCACAAATAATATAAGGTATCTTGGGATGACTCTAACCAATCAAGTGGAAGACTTGTATGACAAAAACTTTACGTCCTTAAAGAGGGAAATTGAAGATCTCAGAAGATGGAAAGATCCCCCATGCTCCTGAATTCTCTGCATGAGAATTGCTGGCTCATTTGCACAGGCTCTCTTAGAACCTTTTGTTTCTTTTAAGTGTTTGGGTGCTCAGGATCAAACACAGGTTTTGGGTATCCTGTAGAAGTATGATCCAAACCTTTTCCTTTTCCTTTTCCTTTTCCTTTTCCTTTTCCTTTCCTTTCATTTCCTTTTCTTTTCTATTCTTTCCCGTACAGTTTTTTGAGATAGGATCGCTCTGAGCTCCCTGCACAGACAATCCACCCTTCTGCTTCTACCTCCATTGTATTCGGTGACAGGCCCATGTCTACAAGCGTGGCAGAATCTTTTTACAAGCAATAAAGAAATCAGATGATGGAGGTGTGCTGGAATCCAATGGGAGAATTTTTTTCTACAAGATATCCTCCAAGTGTTTATGATGCCTGAGTGACCTTGCTGGGGCCTTGATTCAATACTCAGCATCTAGATGCTAGCTGCTCTATGTGGCTACCTTTCCAGAAGCTCCAACATCCATATTGGGTACCCCTGCAAAAACCAGCTCGTGTAAGTTAAAAAGCTGACATTGACCCGTAATGGTGGAGGGCTCCTTGATCTTGCCCTGTGGAAAAATGCAAAGAGTAGAATCAGCCACAAGTTCTTGTGAGCAGAAACAATCAAGGAAAGATCAGGAAGGGGTTCATGGAATTTTAGAAAGAGGACCCTGGGGCTCAGCAGGAGGATCAGGACACACTGGTGAGGGTGCGATTGAGCATGGTCAGAAGAAGGAAGGTTTTCAGGGCAGAGAGAAGAGGCTCACCATGTGTCCAAAGGGTCCTTGAATGAATTCTCTGAGCCCTTCTGCCCCAGCCATGAGCAAGTGCTCATGGCTGGGGCAGAAGGGTTCAGAGTACAACCATGAAGGAAACTCCTTGGAAGTTGCCTGCCTCGGCAGTGGCAGTCTGCAGCCACACGGTGGCGTATGTGTCGTACTTGATATTTACTGCATCTGAGGATTAACATAATAAAAATGGCCATCTTATCAAAAGGAATCTATAGATTCAACACAGTCTCTATCAAAATACCAATACAATTCTTCACAGACCTTGAAAGAACAACACTCAACTTCATATGGAAAACCGAAAAACCCAGGAAAGCTAAAATAGTCCTGAAAAATAAAAGAATTTCTGGAGGTATCACCATTGCTAATTTCAAGCTGTACTACAGAGCCATAGTAATAAAAACCACATGATATTGACATAAAAACAGACATGTGATCAATGGAAGCAATTCAAAGTTCCAAACATAAATCTCCACACTTATTGACACCTGATTTTTGATAAAGAAGCCAGAGACATACAATGGAAAAAAGAAAACATCTTGAACAAATGGTGCTGGTCTAATTGGATGTCTGCATGTAGAAGAATACAAATACATCCACATTTATCACCATGCACAAAACTCAAGTCCAAGTAGATCAAAGATCTCAACATAAAACCGGAAACACTGAACATGATAGGAGAGAGAGTAGGGGATGGCCTTGGACATATTGGCACAGGAGACAATTTCCTGAACAGAACACCATTAGCACAGGCACTAATAAATAGGACCACATGGAACTAAAAACTTCTGTAAGGAAAAGGACACTGTCAATAAGACAAAATGGCAGAATGGGAAAAGATATTCACCAACTCCACTTCTAATAGAGGGCTAATATCCAAAATATATAGTGAACTCAAGAAACTAGATGTCAACAAAACAAATAATCCAATTAAAAATGGGGTGCAGAACTAAACAAAGAATTCTCAAAAGAGGAATCTCAAATGGCTGAGAAACACTTAAAGAAATGTTCAACATCCTTAGCCATCCAGGAAATGCAAATCAAAACCACTTTATGATTCCATCTTACACCTGTCAGAATGGCTAAGATCAATAACTCAAATGACAGCTCATGCTGGTGAGGATGTGGAGCAAGGGGAACACTCTTACATTGCTGGGGGGAGTGCAAACTTGCACTGCCACTGTGGAAATCAACATGACAACTCCTCAGGAAATTGGAAATCGACCTACCTCAAGACCCAGTTATACCGCTCCTGGGCATATACCCAAAGGACATTCCATTCTACCACAAGGACACTTGCTCAATGATGTTTACAGCAGCTTTGTTCATAATAGCCAGAAATTGAAAACAACCTAGATGCCCCTCAACTGAAGAATGGATAAAGAAATTGTGGCATATTTACACAATGGAGTATTACTCAGCTATTTAAAAAATAACTACATGACCTATGTAGGCAAATGGAAGGAACTAGAAAAAATCATCCTGAGTGAGGTAACTCAGTCCCAGAAAGACAAACATGGTATATACTCACTTATATGTGGGTATTAATCATTAAGCACAGGACAAAGGTGCTGCAATCCACAAGTCCAGAGAGACTCTGCAACAAGGAGAGCCCCAGTGAGAATACACGGATCTCCCTGGTAAAAGGAAAACAGAACAGAAGATGTAGGTGGGACAGGGAATGATGGGAACGGGAAGAGAAGAGACCAGGAAGATGGAGAAGGATGATGGGAAAGAATATGTGGGAAGACAACCAGAATTGGAGGATTGGGAGACCTAATGCAGTGGAAACTCACTGAAATCACTGGGATCAATGAATGAAAGAGATCCTAGCAAAGACCTCTGGTAATGTGGGTCAGAGGCTAAACAGGCCATCTCCTCTAACGAGGCAAGGCTTCCAGTGGTGGGACTGCAATACCATCAGAGCCACAAAAATTTCAACCTGTAGCCTATTCTCCCTGGAGGATCCACTGGGACAATGGAAGGGTAGAACACCGTGTTAAAGGAGGGAAACCATGACTGATAAACCAGGGCAGGGCAGGGGGTAGGAACTAGAGTCTGGACAGCAGGAGAGGACTTCTAATGTTATTTTGCTCTTCTCCTAGATTGATGCCAATCCTCAACAGAGAGAGTCCCACTGCAGCAGAAGGGAGCAGATGCAGAGGCCCAGGGCCAAGGGAAATGCTTAGTTTGGGGAACCCTACAGAAGAACTGGAGAAGGTATTGCTGGGACTAGAGGGGTCAAGGACAAGGGGAGAACAAATCCCATGGAGACAACCAACCAGCACTTTTAGGGGCGCACAGAGCATGGAGCAGCAGACATGGCACCTTCTGGGTCCCCCAAATATGTCTTGAGTTTGCCTGATCTGGTGCTCTTACAGAACTCACACAGACTGGAATAGGAGTGTGTGTCCCTGAACCTCTTGCCTGCCCTTGAGTACCTTGCCCCCTGTTTGGTTGCCTGGTCCAACATTAAAGTAGGGAATTGTGCCTGACACTGTTCTGTCTTGTGCCATGTTTGAGCAGTAACTCTGGGAAGACTGCTCTTTCTTGGGGAGAGGCAGGGTGGGAGTGGGAGGATGGGGGGGGGGCAGATCTGGGAGATAGGGAAGATGGGGGAGCTGGAAGGAATAAAGGGAAGGGCAGAAGAGTGTTAGAGTGTTAGGATGCAATATATGAGAAAAGGAAAATTCTAATAAATAACTTAATTAAAGAAAATAAAATATTTTTTTATTTGAAAAAATTTTTAAAGGTCAGGCCGTAGTGGTGCATGCCTTTAATCCCAGCACTTGGGAGGCAGAGGCAGGCAGATCTCTGTGAGTTTGAGGCCAGCCTGGTCTACAAAGCAAGTTCCAGAACAGGCAGAGTTACAACAGAGAAACCTTGTCACAAAAAAATAAAAAAAAAAAGAATTGCAGTGTTATAGCTGGGCTGCCTAGTCCACCCTTGATATAGGGATTATTGCCAGGCCTAGCTTCATCTTTTATGCCCTGTCTGAGTGGTAATCCTGGGAGGTCTGCTCTTTTCTGAGAAGCATGGTTGGGGGATCATAGAGTAGATATGGAGGAGAGGGGAGATGGGAGGAACTTCAGGAGAGGAGGAACAGGAGGATGAGGGTTGTGGTGTATTATGGGAGATAAGAAAAGACATAAGAAAATTAAATTTAAAAAAATTTTAAAGAATTGCAATGTTGCAAAAATGGTAATTTCTTTTCCTTTGATGAGTATGTAATGTCCTTCCCTATCTCTTCTGATTAGTTTTGGTTTGAAGTCTACTTTGTCAGGTATTAAAACAGCTACGCCAGCTAGTTCATGGTTCTATTTGCTTGGAATATCATTTTGAACCCTTTACCCCGAGGTGATGTCTATCCTTGATGTTAAGGTGTGTTTCTTGGATGTAGCAGAAGAGTAGATCCTGTTTCTGCATCCATTCTATTAGTCTATGTGTTTTTATTAGGAAATTAAGGCGACTGATGTTGGAAGTATCAGTAAGAAGTGTGTTGGTTCTTGTTATTTTGCTGTAGTGCTTCCCCTCTTTTGATTTTGCTGGTCTGATGTTAATTCGAGTTTTCTTGGGTGTTAGTTAACCTCCTCAAGTTGGATGTTTTCTCCTCTAGTGCCTTCTTTAGGAATGAATCTGTAGACAGATAGTGCTTAAATTTTGTTTTACTGTGGAATGTCATTTCTCCATCTATTGTGATTGAAAGTTTTGCTGCAATAGTAGTCCAGAAGCTGTGACCTCTTAAAAGAGTCTGTGGAACATCTGTACAGGCCTTTCATGTTTTTAGCTTCTCTACTCAGAAGTCAGGTGTTATTCTAATAGTCTGCCTTTATGTTATTTGGTCTTGTTCCCTTCTAGCTTTTAATGTTCTTTCTTCACTCTGTACATTTAGTATTTTGATTACTATATACCAAGAGATTTTCTATTCTGGTCTACCCTATTCCTGTTCTGTATGCTTCTTGTACCTTAATGGGTATCTTTTTTTAAAATTTTCTTTTATGGTTTTGTTGAAAATATTTTCTGGGCCTTTGACAGGGGTTTCTCCTCCGCCTCCTCCCCCTCCTCCTCCTCCCTCCGCCTCCTCCCCCTCCTCCTCCTCCTCCTCCTCTTCCTTCTCCTCCTCCTCTTCTTCCCTCTTTCCCCTCCTCCTTTCTCTACTCCTATTAGTTTTCCTGAATGTTTTGTGCCTGAAATTTTATAGATTTAACATTTTCTTTGACAAAGGTATCCATTTCTTCTGTCTTTAATGCCTGAGGGTCTTTCTTTCATTGTTTTATTCCGCTGGTGATGCTTGCCTCTAGAATTTGATGTTCAAGTTCCTAAATGTGTCATTTCCTGGTTTCCCTCCATTTGGGTTTTATTAATTCTATTCCCATTTTCAGTTCCTGAATTGTTTTATTCATATCCTTCTACTGTTTTCATAGATTTTTAAAGGGGAGTTAATCACTTTCTTTTTAAAGACCTCTATCATATTCATAAAGGCTATTTTAAGGTCTTTTTTTCTTATTCTTAAGCTATGGTGAAATACTCGGGACCTACTGTGATAAGGTTGCTGGGTTCTAGTAGAGAAATATTATCCCAGCTGTTGTTTTTCACACTGGTATCTAGGCACAGGTTTGGGAAGATTGTAATTCCAGGTGCTGATATCTAGTCTTGCCTTTGTTGGGTGGGTGTTTTGTTTCTTGGTTTCTGTTGCTCTCCTGAGTGTGGTGGCTCTGTGTTGCCTTGTAGAAAATTCTTCTGATATCCTAATAGGTAGGGCTATAGTGGCTCCAGGTAAAATCTATTTCTAGGGTTTGGGAGCTGACACTTAGGAATGGAGATTGGATAAGAAGAGGGGATGGAGGGGTTCATAGGAGAAAGGAAACCAGGGTGTTCCACTAGAATACGCTTAGTGCCTTCAGAATGGAGGCAGTAAACGAGGAGAGGCAGTAACAGGTAGCCTGCTACAGAACTGAGGATGAGGTTGAGGGATTGATTGAATTTGGAGAATGGAGGGAGGGTGAGGATCTGCAGTTAGCCTACTCACCTGGCTGGAGTGCCCTGTGGGTTCCTAGGAAGTGCCTGCTGGAATTGGGCAGGGATAAAGCAATCAGTGGGGAAAAGGAAGTTAGATCTGTATGACCCATTGGAGATGAGGGCCAGGGCAAAGGAGGCCACAGAAATGGTCTGCTTCAGGGCTGGGGATGGACTGGGGATTGGATTCGGAGAAGCAGATGGAGAGGTGAAGATCTG
>JAMJFZ010003166.1:0-2500 GCA_026225945.1 Cricetomys ansorgei
TGGGAGGGATGAATATATGGGAACAGAGATTAATGTAAAACCTATGTCAATTAACATGTACATAATTTGACTTGATAAGTGAGTTCTGTGAAAAGCAATTGAATGATATTTTTAGCCAAATCATAGGAATTGTACATATACTGCAGTGCATTGTGATATAAACATCACAGGTGACACGCTCCCGATGTGGGAGTGACACTGTGCCTTCCCTTGCACAGTAATAGACCGCAGAGTCCTCAGAAGTCAGGCTGCTGAGCTCCAAGTAGGCTGTGCTGGATAGTGTGTCTGCAGTCAGTGTGGCTCTGTCCTCAAGCCACACTGACATAGTTTACTCTTCTGATGTTTGGGTGTGCATTCTCAATCCATTCAAACCCATGCTCATGCTTCTGCCTCACTCAGCTCATATAGGAAATGGGGAAGCTATCTAAGTCAAAATCCTTGCGGGAAGCTGAGTCAAAATCCTTGCGGGAAACCTTTACAGAACCTCCAGGACTCCTCAGTTCATTCCCAGACTGCTGTAGCTGAGCCTCTGAGTGGCACCTGTGGGGAGGAGACAGAGTAGATGCCCCTCATATCTTTTACTAGGGATCCAGTTACCTGTAGCTACTGGCACCAGGTAGAGGATGATCCAGCTCCAGTCCATGCTGAGAACCTGTGTGCTCAGAGACTGTAGGCTAGAGGGTACTAACGTGGTGCTGTGGGCTATACAGACATCCCTGTATTTACAACCACAGACTCTGTAATTTTTATTTTTTCGAGAAAGAGCATTTGATAGATCAAGACCTGATCCTGTTTGAGACAGAACAGGAAGAGGATTTCTGGGTTAGGTAGCAAGATGGTGATGTCTGAGTCTTAAATCTGTCTGAGGAAATGCATTCATCCTGGTACTTGTGCAGACAGAACTCTTCCATCCCACTGAGAATCGAGTCACCACATAGTGTTCCACACTTTAATGGTGTAAGGGTCATCTGAGCCTCCTTAGTTTCAAACATATCTGTGATGCTGAGAAGATGCATTAAGACCATCCTGCCCCCATCAGACACTAGTACAGAATATTTGAGACTATCGCGCATCTAACACCAGTGATCAGCAAGAATATTGTCACCTCTGATACCATCTAGCAACTCCTGGGACACTTTTTTCCCCAAGACGTTTCTCAGGGTCCTGAGGCCCAAATCTACTTAACCTATACTAAAATGTGGTTCATGAGCTAGTTTCCTATAGAGTGGAAATAGGAATCCAATTTAGCTCTCAGTGACCTCATTTATTGATTCTATTTAACAAAGGACTTCTTCAGTGTTATAGCAAGGTGAAATCACATATCAACTACCCTGGTCTCTGAAGGTCATAATGCTAAGAATGAAATCCACAGAAGCCATTGGAAATCTCCTTGGTGCTCAACTTCCTTTTCAGCTTCTGACAATTTTGCCTTAGGAATTGGTGGATCTACAGTGCCCCCTGCTGGTTATAAGAACGTGCTTATATAAGTTTGTCTCACACACAGTCCCCTCATTATGGCACTTTCTTCTCTTCTTCCCTATCAACCTGGTGATGTTGCAGATATTTCTAATGTGAATGGTGAGTCATTCCACAATTGCTTTCAAGGCCTTCATGAACCCCAGTTCTTTCTCAAGTGTTGATGAATCTAGCTATAGCGGTGGCCATTGGTGATGAAATAAATTACAAACAGCGCATCTGATGGACAGTGCCTACAAGTACTTTCCAGGCCATTCCTCAACCCCTGCAGCTGCACTTGGGACAGGAGATTCACACCACCAGGAAGAGGAGGAACACAGCATGGTAATTACAGATCAGTTCATGCCTCCAAGAAATATTTCCACATTTGAGAAGGAACCAGAATTTAAGAGATTTGCACTGCAATTCAATCTATTTGCTAATTCAGCATTTGTATCTTGCATAGACTGTATGTTTTCATGTAAACTCTTGAAAGGGGTGGCTTGGCCCCTTGGCCATGGATATGTCCGAATGGAAGACACTGGCTGTGTTCTCAGGCAGCTCTCTTCTCTTTTTGGACCTAACTTCCACAAATCCAGCCTCCTCTCATTCCAAGGCAGATCATCAGTGCTAAAAATTTTCAGGGACATGGTTGTAGCTGCTATAAGATTGGTGAATGACAGTTGTGGAGTAGAATAACCAACTATCAGTTCCAAGGATTAATCCCCACATGACAAACAAAATTACCTTTGACAAATGGATATTACTATAGTCGCAGAATTTGGCATGCAAAACTACGTGTTCTCTGTAGATACTCAAATCTGACAAGTGCAACAGCTCAGCCTGATTAGTGTGCTATTCACGGCTTATCATACTTACACGCTCCCCTGCCTCTATTGGAAATCCTTAATCAAAACGGACAGTTTTGACAGTTGCCTTGCATGCATGTCTCATTAGCTCCAATATTTTTATATTTTATTGTTATTCACAAAACCAAGATGCAATTGTATATAAGCTATTGTAGAACACAAACATTGCACCATTA